>WAAE01015860.1:1614138-1893685 GCA_013400495.1 Nicator chloris | reverse complement strand
CTCCTAAGAGGTTTGAAGAGATAGTAATGGATGAAGCATGCTTTTCTCTCAGTGTGAGGGGAGCTGACTAGAACAGCTTCATGTCTTAAAATAAACAAACCTTTGTTACAAGTGAGAAAAGGACCAGAGTCTTAAATAAAAAATGTGCTGATTTTCTTGTTTGAACAGGCAAAGCCAAGATGTAATGTTTGTGTACAGATAATTGAAACAGTGCTTTAGAGAGAAGTGTCTTCAAAATTCTCAAAAAATCTCAGTAAAGATTATTTTTCTTAACAGGATCAGCAAGGAGTAGAAGCAACTGGACACATTTCTTCTGTCAAAGAACTAAAATTTTAATTGCTCATTAAAAGGAACTTTGCAGCAATGTGTGCTCTAGATGCACTAACACAGTGGGATGGGGTGCAAGGGAACAGCAAGGCCAGGGGACTGTACAAAAGAGAAAAGCCTGTTTGTTCTCTTAAAACTGTCTTGTACAGCAGTGCCCAGAGCAGGACACAGCACCGAGTACTATCTTACCCAACAGGCCATTCCTTATGTTCTCATGTAAGAAAATGTGTTTTAATTTCTCTTAACAGGTCACCATGAACTGTGAACTCTCTCTTGCCTAGTTAACTTTGAATGAGAACATTTATTGTGATACATGTTCTCCTTCACAGCAAAGCCTGGACACTGGACCTGTTTCAGGTTTTTTTCCTTCAGTTCAAGTAACTTATCCCCTTACTTCAAAATCCTGAGGTATGTACCCTGATTTTTTTTTTTTTAACTTCCTTGAAAAATTCCTCAAGACTCCCTGGTGATTTTGTAATTATTTTACAGCAAGCTGAATAATTGTGGCACTTTAGATCTGCAGTGATAACTATGGATTAAAACTATATTTAAAACATAAGAGATTATGCTTTTTCATCCTAATGGGGTTCTCAAGTCTGTATAAATAAGACCCCCACGCTCTGCATCCAGTGCTAGGAGAAGATATTGAAGCGGCATTATATGAGGCAAAATATGCTGATAAAAACCAAAGAAAGCAATAAGTCACATAAGTTTCAAAAAAAGTCTTATTTCGATGAAATAAAAATGCTAATCATTATTTATCGTGAGAACATGGAGCACATGACTTGTTTTTGCTGTTTCCCAGACACAAATAGAAGTTAAAAAATACTAAAAACCCCAGAGTCACACATAGAAAGTGAATAATCACAAGAATTAAATATTTCCTGAAAACAGTATTGATATCTCTGACAGACTCTGAATCCCTTGTCAGCATCTTGCTCTTTGAAAAGTTTTTGCTTTTCATAACCAACTTCTCCTTGAGCATTTTCTGTTTGCTCAGAGACCATTTAAACAATTTAAACTTTAAGCCATTCATCGGGAGGTTTGCCATGTTCACTTTATGAATGCCCAAGTGCACTTATATAACAAAAAAAAAAAAAGCCTTTTCTAAGGACCTGTTAACAGATTACCATTTTTTCTGATACCACGCACTGTGTTATCTTGTCAGAACAGCTTTATGCTCTTTTTGATAAGCTTCCCATTCAGGACACACAAAGGATCCTGCAAACCTATATATATTGCTTACATTGCAGCTTTCCCTGCCCCATCCTCTCTCTCTTCCAGAGCCTCCCTTTAAACCTTCTCCCTTACCCCATCTCACACTTTTTAATCTGAAACCTTGAAAGGCAAATAATTCCAGCTAGAGAATTGATGGCTCTGTGCCCAGTTGTCATCTAATTCTTCTGTCTCCTCTCAGTGCCATCCTCTGGCAGAAGGTCACACTTCTCCCAACTCTGCTGAGTGTAGTGAGAGTCAGGAGACAGAATGATTGTGGAGAAAGCTTCCTGGAAATAACTGCTCAATAAATTTAGCCAAGTGCTAAATTTATAGGAGCAGAGGAGGGAGTGTTGGATTTTATTGCTTCCTCCCAAGAGAGACAACAGTAGGTTTGAGATATATTTATTTTTCTTTTATTATTTTTTTTTCTTCTACATATCTTTGCATTCAGTTTGGGCCAAAGCTGCATTTTCAGATTTTGCCAGTATTGTAGGTTTTGCTTTCTTCAAGGGAAGGGAAAAAAGTCTCCCCACTTTGATTTGCTTTTATCCATTAAACTGGGGAGGTATTGTCTGACTGGGAAATTCAGTCGAGTCTCTGCTCCCAGGAGCTCTGTTCCTATATCATGAGGAAATATCTTATGACCAGTGTAAATAAAAAGTTACAAATTTATTTCACTTTGAACAGACCTCCACATGGTATATATATTTTTTTTTTCTTCCCTCTCAGCCCTAAATATGAAAAACTTGTGTGGAAAAAAATAACTAGAAAAAGCAGCAGAACAATGCATGTTTCTGCCAAACTTGTAATCTCAGCAATCTGAGGCTGCGCAGTGCAATGGCACCCAAAGGAAGGCTCAGAGAAATGTTTTAACATCACAATTTCAGATGATCAGTATGGGGTATCTAAGCTGAAAGCAGGTATCCGTGTGCACTTCCATGTGTTCTGAATGCTGCTAAAACGATCTTACTCATTTACATACTTCACTTTGCATTTCATTCCTGCAGAGCATCTACTGCTTGTATTTCTAATAGTTAGTTTTCTAGTTTTTTAAAGGATACAAATTGTGAAATGAACTATGGGTTATCATCATTTGGTTTTTGCTTTGCTAGCATTTGGAAACCAGTTTATATATGTCTAAGCAGATGTTAGGAATTCCTGGAAAAAAAATAAAAATTTCATAGCTTTCCAGGGTACTTGTCATATTATGAGAAGTAAAAGCAGAAGAAAAGGACATATGCATTGATCCTATTTTCAAATAAACTTATAAGAGATATAGGTTAATCTAAAACTATATTCAAGATACTTCTAGCAAAATTAAATACTAATAAATTAGATGTTAATGAGGAGATGTGAAAGCAGGCATGGACTTATTTAACAAAGATAAAAATATGAACAGGGGAGAAAATAACAAAATTTTAACGAGATCCTGGGAAGCAGGTGGAAGAGAAGATGTTGCTAAGGAGATGGTATAATTTTTGTCAGAAAAAATAAAGGAAAAAAATTTATTTCTTCAGTTCCACAAAAAGAAAAAATAGAATTTAGCAGACATTAAAATTATCAATTTACTATAAAACAAGATAGATGGTTGTAAAGAAAGGGCCCAAATGAGAGGCAATGGCTTTTCACAGGCACTGATGTCACTGAGTTGGAATATGCAGCATTTGGTGTTCCAAGTATGAGTGGTTTGAAAGGAGCTGAGATGGGGCAGATTCACACTGAGCATAAGAGACTTTATGGACTTGCAAGTAATGAACTGCATTGAGGATGTTTAGCATGAGCTCAGTGAATTGTCACTGAATTCCTGTTGTGATGGATATAACTCTTATCCTTGCCAGCATAGACAGGAGTGAAAGTTTGCTGATGCCTGGAAATGCTAGAGAGCTAAAAGCCATGAAAACCAACAGTGACGCTTTGGATTGTGTGAAACTCTGAAAAATGATGACAGAAGATATTAAATGATCATTTAAGACTCCAAAGAGATCATTAAAAAGCAATAGAGATGCTAAATAGAACTTGGATTTCTGCTCTGTCCCATACTATGAGATGACAGAGGCTTTTAAGGCCAGAAATTATAATGAACAGACGCTTTAAATGATACTTTTAATAAGATGTATGAAGAAATAAATCTTCTCAATCCTAGTAATATGAACTACTTCACATCTACTCACACATCAAAACTGTAATTAACCCTGCACCACCCCAAACATCTCCCTTGTTCCAGCTGCCCTCACTTGCTGCAAAGCACAGGGTGGTGTTTGTTCTTTAAATAATAAAGAAAAGGCAGAAAAAGCAAAAAGAAAAATAGTTCCATAAACTGTCATAACCTGTTGAAAAGATTGACTCTGAACTGAAAACACAGACAGCTCCTCCACCATCTGTTGTACCTGGAGATATCTGGCATGTAGCTACAGCAGCGTCAGGTGGAAAAGCTACAGGAGACATTCTAAGGTCATAGATATGATAAAAACGGAAAGAAAGGATGCTGTGTAGGTGTTAGATGCCAGAAATGGTTTCCTGATAAATACCAGTTTGAGGGGGGAAAAATAAAGGAACTACCAGAATGCTAAAGGAAATAAAGGGAGTTCTGAAGAACCGCAGAGGGAATAAGAAGGAAAAGTGAACTCGAAGCTCTAAGGTGAGGCAGGGACAGCTGCCAGCTGCTTGTATGCTGACAAGTGAGGAGGCTGACTCCTGCAATACGGACTCAGAGTTCTAAACACCTTCCAGGAGGCATTTATAGGACTTGAAAGGTCTGAGAATGTCTGGGGACTTGGGCTTGGCACCTACTCCTCTTCGACATCCTACCAATTAATTTAGCTACAAGACAGCCAGTTTAATCTTTTATCATTGAGTGGGCAACCTGAAAAATTTAACTATTTCCATTCTTTCAGTCTACTGCTATTTGGAGCAAATTCTGTGTTTGTTTAGAAAGCACTTTAACAAACACTGGCTTGCTTTACTTATGTGTTTGGGTTTGGGATGTTGTTTACATAAACTTAGGGCCAGATCCCTGCTTATGAGTAAAGGATAAAGTCATCACTACATACCTGATACTTTAGGATATTGAAATACGTACATCTATCAAAAGGAAAAAGAGAACTTTATTTTAATAGTTATTTCATCAAATGTTAAAATAATTTCTTTAAATTCAGTTCTAGTAACAGAAGGTGAATTCTGGACCATAAAGTAGAGGGAAAAGCATTGCAAAGCAGAACTAGAAAATAGGAAAGATGACGAGAGAGATTCATTTAGCTGGAATATTTTTCTGACTAATAATTACATTTGAAAGGCCAAAGAACACACACTCCTTATGGTCTCTGTGATTGGAAAGGATACGAAAGTATTTGGAATTTGACTTGATGAGTAATTTCCAAATGCAAATCTGTAGTGGTAGAGGCTCTCAAATTAGAGTGAGGTCAGCTGGGCTCCACTAATTCACACCAACAGGGAAGCACATTCAAATTAATTTCCATCAGCTATGAACTTGAGTAGAAGCTCATTTTACTGGCAGAAATCTCTGTGGAAAGGATCCATAAGTCAGCAACAGGCAGGTAGTAAGAAAACTTTTTTGATCTACTTATATCATAATTCAAAGAACCTGGGTTTATTCCTGCAACCTTGTAATAGTTTAAAAAATCCACAAGAAGAATTAATGCATGATTCTGTAAATTTCATTCTGGTTTTCCTGGGCTAACTGTTAAATTTTGCATCACTAGAAAATTTAAAAGTGATGTCTACGATTCCACTAAAGACAAATAGTACCTAGAGGGGTTCCTTACAGCAAGAAAATCCATGGACAGTAGTATGAAGGACTTTATTATCCTTGGAATGGCCTTTGACTCTGCCTGTATGTGTTACATTTTGAACGGCATAGGATTTGATGAAAATACTACCTGAGGAGGTAACTAGGAATGTAGAATTGTAGCATTCAGTGTTTATCAACATCCTTTGTTATTTTAAAACATATGTTGGAGAGAAATCCAGGTTTCCTCCATCCTTCCTGTCATATATTATAGTCCAGGGGTTCAGTGTAGAAGCAGTTTATGATCAGAACAGGCAATTCCTAAAGTGCTGATGGATAAAGCTGGACGAATTTGGCTTTCATAATCAAGTAGCCTTCCTAGGTTTGTTACATTTTTTTTTCCTTATACCAGAGTAACTTTCAAATCTTTTTCTCTGAGTCTGATCTTTTTTTTAAATCTCTGTTTGCTGTCTGTGCATAGCAGTTTATAGGTTTAGAAACTTTGGGAAATACACTTTTCTCTTCCAACATTAGGCACTGAGTTACTTAACTTGCTGAATTAATGGTAAAGGGATTTAGGTTTGATTCTGTAATACACATTACCTGATTATTGTTCTGCTTGAAATCAGTTGACTCTGTCGTAAGAATACTGGCACAAATATGGAAATATACAGCCAGATACACTTACTGGCAGTAAAATCTGGGGGGACTGTTTCTTGTGGAGGAAAGTATCTGTAAGAGCTAAAAACTCATATCTCTGCAAAATATTTGTATCTCAAGAAAGAGACAGGTGAGAATTCCCACCATTTCTACTTTTTCACATTCTGATTTGTGTCGATCCTATCTGTTCTCCCCTTTGTTCTGTGTAATAAAACTTGTGTCTTTCTTTATGTAAATCGAAACTTACTGTGTGATATTACCTGAATTAGCTCTTATCTTACTTGAGCACTGATGTTATGTACAGAAATATGTACGTTTCTTTCTGAACACTCTGATGACAGAGGTCACATCCAGCATTTTGGGAGGACTGTAGGGTGATTTGGATGGACTGAAGTTGCACTGATTTGTAATCCAGCAATGACCTTATCCCATTTTTGCAGACATTTTCAGCTGTAGCTTAATGGCCACAACCATGTACTGGCAACAGGGGGTGTGGCTCAATTTTACATTCATTTGACACTGTTAGAAATGGTTTATTATGTAATTAAGGATAAATATGCCCCAGTGAAATAAATATCATATTATTGAGATCAGTGAGCCAGCTGGAACTCAACCCTTGACGTTCTTCTAATATTCTGTATAGGGAAGCTTATTCAGATGAGTGTTCATCTTATCTCAGACATCATCTAAGTGTTGTGTGAGTCAGAAATTACCTACCCTTTCTGGGGCTCGAAAGAGCTGCTGTCTCTTGTTCTCACTGATCAAAACTCGGAGGATGTCTTGGCATCACTGTCTGCATGAAAACAAAAAGAGAAGAAAATACAAGCAGTTATTTCAGCTTGCAAAATGGGAGAATTTTGAAAAGATTCATGTAAAAGTGCAAACTGTAATAATTCATAAGGAAACTCTGAACTTTTCCCTCATAGCTGCGATATGTGGTTGTATACTTGGAGATTATAGACACCTGCTCCTTTTTCCTTCATCACCTTCTTCTATAGTCAATTTTTTTACCTCATGCTGAAAAAGGAAAACCCTGAAGTGCTTTTCACAAAAAAAGGTCAGTCAGAACAGATCACAATTGTGGTGCAAGGAGTGTTTGTTTAATTTGATTTTCATGTACCCTTCATTGTCTACAATCTTTAAGGTTCTCATTTCCATCTGGAAGGCTGGGAAGGCAGCTGGCTTCCCAGCAGACACCAACTCCACAATTAGGTATCTGGCATGCAGCTCCTGCTTCCCTGTTTGTGGAGCCTGCCTGCCTCACTGGGCTCACTTGTCCACTCAAACCCTTTTGCACTGAGAACGTCGCTGCACTCTCTGGCCCTGGGTCAGAACCAGGAAGGGTTCAATGAGTTTTGTAACAGCAGTGACATTGTACATGACCAGGCATTAGCAAACATTTGGACTACGATGGTTTGAAGCCAGTTTGTTGGGTTATCAGTACTGTTGGAAGGATAACCAACAGGACTGGTAACCCAAGGAAATGTGTTGAGTATTTCTCTGGGGTGTACTCAGGCTGTCTCATCAGGCTGGCAGAACAGCGATTTTCTTCTCCTGCTGATATTAAATCAGAAACATCCTCATGAAACAGTTCCTTGCAAACCTTCCTGGTGGCATGTTTCATGCTGCCTGTAACCTCTGAGCAGCACTAATTTTTGAGGCTGTCTTTAAGCCTGTTCTGTTTTTCTCATCCTTTCTATTGCTTTATGTTTGCATAACTCAGAAATACTCTCCGCTTCAGGGGTTGTTAATGATGCGTCTGATATTCAAAGCCCTTTCAAAGTTTTATTGCATTTTTTTCTTGCTTCTCTGGGAACCAGCAGACTGTGATCTGTAGCTGTTTGCTTGTTCTGATGTTGGCTTGCCTACAGGTTAGGGAATCAAGAAGTTACTGTTTGAAATTAAGGAAGCTGGATGGTTTGAAATCTAGATGTAGGTAAACAAAATACAAGCAAAAGCTTAGATAACAGACACGCTTGGAGTGTGACTGTATTATATAACACAGTATCTCTCAAGCCAAACTTTCACAGAAATTACTTGAACCGAGGTTATTTTAGAAATTATAATTGTGGGTCTTGCTGGAATTCCTAGTTCAGCAGTTACATTTCTTCTTTCTTTTTTTTTTTTTTTCTTTTTCCTTTTTTTTTTTTTGTAGCCTGTGTCCTTTCCTTTTCTCCTCCCAATTTCCTATGGTATTGCAGAGCCACCCAGCACTCTGTCAAAAGCACTAGATTCAGATTTTTGGAACTCTCTTACTGACTGTGCTTCTGTCCTTCAGCCAAATCCATCCCCACAAAATATTGGAGATAACTTGGGATCTTCAAGCTATCACCAGTCATGTCACCTTTGTTATTAAACCAACTGGGATCTAACCAGTGTTCCAACACAAGGGTGCTCCATACTGCAACACAGAATGAGCATTTCCTTACCCCCAACAATGTATCATGATGAAATCTGCCAGGTAATGTCATTAAAAGCTAAATCTTTTATTTTTACTATATTTTTGATTCAATAACACTTAGGAGCCTCATTTTTTTCACCTCCTAGTAAATCCAAGCCCAAGTTTAGATTTTATTTTTCCATCTTGGTTTTCTTCATAGAAGAGTTATCTAAAGAGAACACAGCATTTTTACACATCAGTTACTGACACCAGTTATTTTTATCTTTTGCTTTCCCCAGCAAACAACCCTTGTTATCTTCCTTGTAACAGAAAGGAGCTGCAGGCAGGAGAAAGAGCCACCATGGAAAAGTCAGTAGGTGCCAATCTGCATCTTCCAGCTGCCTAAAACCAGGCAAGATTTGATGGGATGGGAAGCAGACTTCATCCTTCAGTGATTTACACACTGGCCTTCCAGCTTCTTTACTTCTCTGTGATAGAAACATCTTTTGTTGGTTTTACAGTGAAGGGGGAGTAGAAAAAGGGGAGAGAGTAAGCTGATTCTAGAATCAAATTCTAATTAATTTGAACAGTTAGAGACCATTATGCCACTAAGCGCAGCTCCTCTTTAAGCAGCATAGGTGCAAATGGGGGTTTTATGTTATAGCAGGAGTTCTGTGCAGTGTTTAGTTTTCAGAGCATCTGATCTGTTTTCTTAGTTTTTGATTTAGCAGAGCTAATCTAAAAGTGAAATCTTAAGAAAATAAACGTTATTTCATTTAATCACAGTGAATAAAGTCAGAACCAGTTTCTGTGGTTATTTCATCTCCTCTGGAAAGTGTAATGAAACCTAACACATCAAGAAAAACTTGCTCAGATTATTATATCCTTGATGACAGTTTTTCTAACTTCTTTTTCTATACTTTCTGGGGCCAGAGGTCACCAGCCATGTGCCAAAGTGTTCTAGTCCTTTTGTCCAGAAGGTGATTTTAATTCCCTTCATGCTTGAGGAAGAGCTAGAGGTGGTTTCCCACATCCTTCAGGCAGACATGCTGTGTGTGTCCTACAAGTAGCATCCACCTGGTGTTAGGGTCAGTCATGTTAAGTTTCTGGCTGCTGCTGCCATCCTCCAGCTTTTGATATTGCATTTGCTTAGCAAAAAGAGCACTCCAGGTGTTCCTTGACTTCAGATTTTTTTACAAGATTTTTTTTCATTGTCCTGATGCTAATTTGAATGTCTTGGCCAGATTCCAATGCAAGTAATTACATTCTGTCTGTCTAATTTTCCCTGCCGTTCCCATTGCAGATGTTATTTGTCACTACTTGCAAGAGTGGCACTGCTATTGAATTTTCAGTGCATATTTGGGTAATAGAGGAGAAAACTGTGAACGGAGCCCAAAAGGAGTTTGCCGTTTTCCCTTTGAGATCAAATATCACATTAATAATCTGGTTTTGAGGTGATAACAAAACAAACAAACCAAAAAACAACAAACACATTTTGGTCTGGCAAGAGTGGTGCCAAAAATGACATACAGAAACCTTTGCTGGCAATGTGTCCTTTGTATCAATTTTTAATTACCAGAAACAAGTTGGATGTAGAGCTATTACATGTGAACATGTGAGATCCAGAGGTCCAGGATTTCAGATTTTCATCTAGTTTAAACTGATAGGTCCCATTTAATTTGCCATAGTTAAATTGCATTTATATCAGATAAGGTCACAAACTTTCAAAGACTCCACATTCCATTTTCATGATCTCTGTAACCTCTGCCCCTGAAGACCATGATCTCTAGGAATTAACTTTTATTTCATCAGCTCATAGTAGAAATGGATTAATGACTGTTTCATCTATCACTGAGGTTCTCTCTTACATTGCCTACACACATATATTTGGCTTCTGGTATGTGAAATAATTCTGGAAAAAATTACCTTTAAGGTGATCTGGGAGATCAGTAGGCACAGAATATTACTTTAAACATTTATGAATTTGTTACATTTTCTTACTCATGACTCTCTGTGATTTATGTTTATTATAGTAGTCATTTATTATGACCTCTCTGCATCAGTTTGTTTTTAACAAATGAGCTTTGTTCTCTAGACTAGTTTAAATTATACATATTCCACAAGTGTTTGAATCTGAATAAGCAGATATCAGCAAGGTGTAGTGTGGCTTTGTGAAATTTAATTAAAGATGCTTCTCTAGAAGGTTCAGAACTTAGAATTTACTATAAGCTGTAAGCCTTGGCCTATTGCATTCAACATGGTTTTATTTCTGTGGCTTCTTAAATTATTCTATCTCTCTAGATAAAGAAATAAACAGGTAAACCTAAATCTCTGTTTAGAAGACTACAGAACAATTTTTTTTTCCATATTTCTCCCTGGGAATGGCATATATTTTCACTTTTGCCAAAACAACCATTTCCACCTCAGTGGCACAAGAACAGATCTCCTAACTAACTCACCCTATGTTGTATAATGTCTGGGGGAAGAAAAGGCATGTAGAAATTTGGCATAGGACAAAGTTTTCCATTAGATCAGCCAGATCTACAAACTGATCTGATAGATCTGATACAGCCAGAACTACAAGCAGCACTGTTCTGTTCTGCATGTGCATGGTAACAAGCATTATCTTCTCATTACCAAGCAGTGGAGGTAAAGGCATCTGCAGTGCACTAAGCAGGACTGCCTTGCAGATCCCAGAGTGCTGTAGGGTAACGGTCTCAGTCATTAGGAGCAGTCCAGCTATGGCAGCAGGGACCTGAGGGTGACATAAATGATCCTGCCCAAACTCTGTGCCATATTACACAAACCAGGCCTCCACAAAGGGCATTTTGCAATGAGAGTCTTTGATTGTGCCCATGCTAAGAAATGTGTTATGTTGTAAGTGGAACATGTACAACCTGACTTGGAGGAGGGCAGGGAGACCTCAACTGAGAGTCATTTTCCCACTGTTTTTGGGATGTTTTCCCAGTGGCTGAGTATACACAGCTCTTTCTGGAGTTAACATCTACCTGCTAAACAAAACCAGGAGTACTTCACACCTTTACATGTTATGTTTCATTTAATAACTACTTTGAAACACTGTGGGTTACCTTTCAGACCCCCTCAAAAATAGCACTTCCCCAGTAGTTATTTATAATACCTGTTGTTCAGATAGCCTTTGAAAAAAACCTCTGATATAACCAACAGAGTTAATAGAAATGTCACAGAATCCTGTTAAGTTGGCTTCTGTCTTTAAAAGCTGGGTTTTTTAGTAATACCATGCCAGTACCTAGTTCTAACTACAGGGGAAGAGTGCCCTTGGACTGTGGTGGCCTTCTCCTGGACCTTTTGCCAGAGCCAATATCTCAGAAGGAAATGCAGACTTGCTGTCTGAAAGGCTTACAGAAACAGTCTTATGCTTCTTGCTTATGTAAGTACTTGCTGAGACTCTTGTGATGTAACTATTCTACTTCCCAAGGCATTAGCTGTTCTGCTGAGCTGATATTGCATTACATTGTGTCATGGAATGCTTCTAAATAACAAAAGCAATATAATTTTGGTAGTCTTCTCTTGGATATCAGACTGCTCTACAGGGTATTCATTAACATGCAGGAGTGGAGCCTGACTGCTTGCTCAAGCTCCCATCCTTCACTGATTTAAACCTGATTGTATATGTCTGCAATTCAATGAAGAACTTGCATAAAATTCAATCCCTGTGCCTTATTATTTTTTCTCCTGCACCTCAAGGCCCTTGTGAGAAATGCTTTAATTAAAGAAGCATCACCATGGCTTTAGTCTCACTGGCTCAAACTTCAGAATTGACATGATATTCTTCCCTGCTCTGTAAAGAGAATGGGGGAAAAAAGTGTTGAGAGGGAGACAAGAAAATATTCTCTCTGTCAAAAAGGATAGAACAGATTTGCAGTAAGTATTGCTTTGCACTTTTGCTCCTAAACATCCACTTTCATAAAGCACAGCTCGTGTTGTTGAAAACAGCTGCTTTGAGAGTGAGGATGTGTGGGCAGATGTTTGCCAGTGTTGGGTTAGGACATCTCACACCTTTCTCTGCCATTGGTATTGGAGCTGCAATGGTGCCCATAAAGTGTTTTTGTTCTATGTGGCTTAAGAAAAATTCATGGTTTGTGAGACTGATACAATTTAACTTTTGTTAAACAGGTTTACCACTCACCAAGTGAGCACAGTACTTCTGCATTAAATATTTTCCTCTCTCTAAAACATGTCACAGCTGAATTCAACCCTGGAGTAGCATCCATGTTCTGACTGAGTCCTACAAAACCCCAGAAGGTCAGAAGTAGGACTAAAATTAGCATCAGATGTTTCAACTTTATGCCAGAGTACACTGTAAATGCTCTGAAGTGGGGCTGCTGACTTTCAGACGAGATAGATCAGAGGGTTAACCAGGGTGTTTTGGATTTCTGCCCTATTCCACTCAGGCTCAAGTCCTGTAGCAATGCAATGTCCAACACTGTTTTGACTGTCTGTAGGTAACTACCTACAGATGACAGAGAAAGTTCCACTTTTTAGCTTACAGCTCCTCTTGCTCAGGGATGATGACATAAATGCATATATTAAAGGTGGGATTTTATTCAAACTACCTTATTTATTAAGTGATCAGCTTTGGTAGGTTCCTAACTTGAACAAGAGTCACAGTCATACTTTGAGACTTAGAACTAGCAGTTTGATGTTGTTGATAAATGATGTGAGGCTGTATCACACCTGTGCTGTTTTCAGATCAGACCTCCCTGTTGGACCACCTTCCCTGGTTGCTGGTAATGAGTGCACTGTGGATTCCAACAGGAACAGCACTTTAGTAGATTAATATTTGCATAGCAGATTTGCAAAGTATATATTGTAGGGGCTAGCAGAATTGATGCTCTTCAAATTTACTGTCAGTGCTCAGCTTAAGGTACCTCTTTCAAGGAACAATCAAAGCTAAGGTACTTTCCAATTATGCTCAAAAAGATAAGAATGCAGAAAGAAAAAAGAAGGGGAGAAAACCTCACACCCAAACCAAACCACCCCCCTCAACATCTTTTTCTATTTTTTTTCTAATTAATCATTATATCCTAGTGAAAATTTTAACTGAAAATTTTCTTCTGTTATAGCACTACTTGGACTTTCATTTGATATTTTATCAATTTCCACTTTAAAAATTGTGTGTTTGCAGATGTATTCTGGGGCAAAGATCAGTGTGTTTTCCTATATGATGGAAGAGGTACTTCCCTTTCTTGGCAGAGTTGCTAGGAAACTTTATCAACTACTGTTTGGAGATAAATATGAAGTTGCAAACAGAAGCTGGTAGGCATCAGCAAGAAACAGTCATTTCTTGATACTGGAGGAAATAAATCCTGGAAATGCTAGTCTCTGCTTATCTGGCTATGAACAAGTTTGTGGGGTTTTGTCCCCTGAATGCTCCTGGAGCAGCAAAAGAAGTGTATTCACTGAGGCTGCAGCAAACAACAACAGTTATGAGCAATTATCTTGAAATCATTCTCATAGGCCATAGCTTTCAGAAAGATACCATATTGCATTTCTTCAGAACAAAAAGCCTCAGTAATTATTCATCTTTATTTTACCTGGTTTATGAAATGGTTTGGTGGCCTGATTCTGGCAGAAGAAAGGAAATGGAATAGAAAGGTAATCATATATTTGTGCTACAGGTTTGGCCATGCTTCTGCATTTCTAGAAAATTTAATGCCTGTTAAAATCATCCATCCTGATGCATATGCAAACAGCTGCAGCTGTCTTACTGTTCTGAAAGGTCCTATTTGTCATAGTACTGTGAAAATATTCCCAAAAAACCAGACAAAGTTTTGCTCTCCAGTCCTCTGCTGATGTTCCATCGATTCTCAAACTGCTTGGCTATTACAGACCAATGGGTGTGACAACTATACTCTCTTTTAAAGCTGTGCATAGTCAGTAATTGGCTTTTATAGAAATCAGTGGAAGCTAAAACTGTGCAAATTCTGTCTCTGCTACAAAGGATTTTCTTTCTTGTGCACAGTACAAATAGCACAAGATTCAGTGTGCAGGTCTGATTAACTGCACTGGCAGCTCTATTCACATCCAAGTCATTGACACAAGACTTCTCAGAACTCAGCCAGGGTTTATGTGAACACATTCATTGATCTTTGATGGAGACCACAGTCAAGAATTCTTGTTTGATTAGTAATGCAAAATCATTTTTTCTGGCTTTTGAAAATCAAACTGAATAGTCTACAGTAATGATGACTTTACAACCTACCAAGTTAAAATGGTGAAAACCCCCAAGTTTTTATAGAAACTCACTAATGTGGAGATATTTATATGACAGGAGACATTAGGATAGACTGTTGGCTTTTAAAACTCTGCTTTTCTTCCAACATCTTCCAGACTAACCCATTTTCCAGAGCCAAATCTCCTTCAGAGTCCTCTCCTTTTCATTTCCCTCAAGCAATCTAATAATAGAATATAATGGCTCCAGGATCTTTTGGGAGGATGGGGCAGGTTGGNAGGCACATGCTGTGATTCTTGGGGGTGCCCAGTACAGGGATAAAATTTGGACTTTGATGATCCCTGTGGGCCACTTCAGGACATTCTGTAGTTCTACAGTTCTTTTTCAGGAAAAAAAAAAAAAGTGGGAGAAGTTTGTTCAGCTTTTCACACTGTAAAATGTATCTATTGGGTTTTTTTCTTCTTTTAAATACAATATTGTTAATGTAGTTCTGCCTAGTTAATGTCAGGGAGCAGAAGCTTTTTTGATTGTTATAGCATTAACTGGTTCCTATTGTTAACAAATAAATTCTCAGGACTATGAGCAGACATGAACAAGTTAATGTGAGGAGGCCAACACTCCCCAAGCATTTACTTCCACCCACCAGCTTTGGACAGAAAACTCCAGTGTAATATCAGAAGAAAGAAAAAAAGAAAGAAAGAAAAGAAAGCTCTTCTTAGTGTACCATTCCTGCCGAAGCCCACGTCTTCCTTCTCTGATCCTTCCCTGGCATGCTGACGTGGGAGAGCACAGCCAGTCCTTCTGCAGGGCCTTCAGGAGCCTCTCAGTTCATAACCTCCCCTTTCATCTCATTGTTCTGGGCCAAGAACCAGAGAGAAGAATCTGTAAAGCATCATTTGAGCTTGTCTGCAAGGGAATGGGGAATTCCGTGATATGATTTTTTTATAGGGACAAATAAGGACTTTAGTGTGTTTAGCATCTTTTGCTTTGCTTGATAGCTAACAGATATAAAAGAGGTTAAAGATATCAAACTTCACAACTCCTCCTTTCTTCCTTCCTGGACACGACACACCACTTTATAAACAAGAGGACAATTTGCAAAGTATCCTAAGCGTCATCTTTAGCTCAACTGTTTCTTCAGAGCTCTAAGGGGGAAAAAAATTTCTCTTTTTCTTATATCTTAACAGCTAAGGAAGCTCTCTTCAGTTCCACTTTGCTTCCACATTCTGATAAAGTAAATAAACCAGGAATAACGTGTGACTCTGAACCAAGTTTGCCTGCCCTTGCTAATTGTGGATCCAGGTTTCCCTCAAACAAGATCTTTTCTTCCCAACTGCATGCTCCAAGGAGGTAAGAAATTACTTTTGTTACAATCTTATTTCTGTTTGTCCTGGTGTTTCACTGTGGAAGTGCCAAGGATGGGACTATAAAATATGTGGATTGTTCCATGTCTAGAAAAGGGCTTCCTTTCTTTTCAGGGCCCTCCAGTTGTTGTCTTCTCTCTAGCTCCTCCAGCTGGAACTGAAGAGTTGAATATGGAGCTTTACTTCACATTTTGCAAAATGTTCTGGGCTTCCTTTTACTGAAACTCGGTGCAGTTCCCTAATTAACTGTTTCAAAAAATCTAAGAAACTATAAATCTTTATCCCAGCAGGAGGTGCCCTAATATTCTCAGGGATGAAAGGCAAACAAGGTAGTGTGTCACAGCAGCATGCCTGTTTCTGTAGGGACAGATATTTCACCATCTTATTAACAGTAAAGTTTTATGGCACAAGTATAAATATATTTGTTTAGAAAAGGGAAATTATGTTTTTTAATTTATTTCTAAGGTAAATATTACATATTGCTTAAAAAAATTTGACAGGTCAAAATCAGTGATGTACCTCCTTCAAGGTAAATACTGTCACAGAATATGAGGATTTGACTTAGTTCACAAAGAAAGAACTTTAAAATCAAAATTTAAAATAGGCGGCAGTGGTATATATTGTTCGTGGGGTTTTTTATTAAAATATTACTAACACTTGCTCTCTGGACATGTAAGTATTTGGACTGATGTCATAAAATAAGAAGCCTTGAGGAAGACCTTAGTCATTACTTTCAAATCCAAATGAAGTACTGCAGTAGGTTAATACTGTGAATCTTTTTAACAGTCTCAAGAAGCCTGCAGTTGTTTGTAGGTAAAGCACCAAGCCGTTTTTTATTAATGTTATTATTTAATTCAGAGGAGTGAGTATTCAATCACTTCCCCGAAAATATACTCTCTGGAAAAATTCTACTGTCTAAAGAATGAAATAATATAAAAAAACTTTCCTATGCACTCATATTTTTGTGTTAAATACAAGCCTCTGTACTCCAAGTAAACTTCCTGCATTATTTTAGGCTTCGAAATTTTTCAACCTGTCTATAGCGCAATTTTAATCAATTTACTACTTAAAAGAAGCAGCTCAAACCATGCTTGCTGTTTTCTTGAAGTGTTCAAACACAGTGAAACTCTAGAGCTGTGAGGATTCCACTGTCCCAAAATCCTTCCCAGGCTGAAGTCAGGCGGCTGCTGTCACGTGCTGTGCCACGAACTGCTGCTTTCCAACCTGCACAGCTCCAGGTGGGTGGCTGGCAGGAGGCAAAGGCCATGTCTGTAAATGCCAAATGTACAGGTTAGGATGGACTCTGCTGGTAGCAAAGGCCATGTCTGTAAATGCCAAATGTACAGGTTAGGATGGACTCTGCTGGCAGGTGCAAGCAGAGCCCACCAAAGGCGGTGCAATGACCACGAGTGCCGAGGTGGGTGTGCAGGACCTGTGAGCACCTGCAGCAAAGCAGTTGTTAGCACAGCCCTGTGTCTGCCTGGCACAGTGTGCTGGGGGACTGTGCCAAAGGAATGCATGATCCCTGCTGCTTGGGGGTGTGCAGAAATACAGCAAATCCGTCTCCCGTCCCTTTGGCAAATGTCATTGGGCTGAGGTCCTCCCAGTTCCCCTGGTTGTCCAACAATATCTGAGAAAGCTTTCAAGAACATTAAGAATAGTCAGGGAAATGAAGACAAGAAATGCTATGTATTCTCTCCCATGGTGACAGTTGTTTCTCTAAACTTCACTTTGTCTTGATCTCATTTTTAATAGACCTGATCCTTACCATGTTTTGGAAATTATGAGGATGGTACATGGATCCCACTGTTAAGCACAGATCTGAATGCTTTCCATTCTCACTATTGCAGGGGGAAAAAGAAAAAAAAAAAGTACTGTGACTCTTTCCATCTGTTTTGTTTCAGGAAACCCTGGAAATGATGAACATTTCCCTTTGCCCCTTTAGTGCATGCATAAAGACTGACTGTGTTTGGAAGGCCATTATGCCCATGGAATTCCCCATGGAGCAGATGAACAATCCTCTCATTTTATGGTGGTGACACCTGAGGCACCGGCATGTGCAGCTGTCCAGCCTGCACCTGGGTGATGGCCTCAGAACAAAGTATGTGCTGTAGTCACTTTAGCCCTATTCAAGCAACCAGAGCTTGACATCTTTAAAAGTTGTGACAGGATGGTTCCCTATGCATAGAAGTACTTAAGGAAAATGTGTAGTGATTCTCCCTCTTTATGCCAGCAAGGAATCTTTTATCACTCATTTCTGTTATGTTAGCAGTTATCTCAAAGGTGAGTCCTTGCATATCTTGCACTAAATGCTGTCTAGCTGGTTAGCACCTAGAATTGATTTTGGACAAGCCTTCTTTAGATTTCTTGATAAAGTGAGGATTAAATGGGAAGTGCTTTAGTTTGCTTTGGCTTTTTTTTTTTTTTTTTTTTTTCTTTTTTTTTTTTTTTTTTTTTTTTTGCCTTTTTTTTTTTTTTTTTGTGGGGTGTTGTTCATAAATTCCAGTTTTATCACCCAGAGTACATTCATATGGGTTTCAGGACATATCTAGCTTTCAGCTTACTGGTTTTAACTCTGCCCTTTTGCATTCAATTGGAATTGACTAAATGGATTAAGAAAAAAAATCTTTACCTTAAAACCAGCTTAAGGCCAAGCAACGAAGATCCCCAATTCTGCTGGTTGCCCCTGACACATTTGTTTGCCTTTAGCATTTCAACTATTTAAGATGAAAATCCTAAGAGGTAAGAAGCAGAAGCAGTTTACTCACTATTCATAGATTAGAAGCTTGATTTTCAAATTGCAGATACATAAGTTGTAACCTGCAGAATGGTTTAGAAAGCACATTCTATAGATGGCTTCTAAGCCTCTAAGCAGTTACAAATTCCCTGAACCAATTCTGATAAAAAAATCATTTCCTGCTAGTAGTGATGTCCACTGACCACATTTCACTTTAGCTTTTTACTGCAGACTGTAGTAAAAAGCATCTTTTTAATAAATTCCAATTAACCAATGGCAAACAAAAGTATAATTTAGCCTATTCTCAAATGGTCTCTCTCTGCATTCATGTGTCACAGATTCTGTTACACAACAAGCTACATGTCAATAATTTTTCTGCAGTATTACTTTTGAGAAATAATGATAGATATTAATAGAAATTTGTTGGGTCAAAGATATTGGGCTAAGAGAAATAGGAAATGACCAGAGCTATTTTTTGTTCAACTTTTGTAGCAAGAAGTTGCTTTTCTAACAAAAACACTAAGCTTATGCACAAAGGTGTAGCAGAGGGAAGAATGATAACACAGATCATAGATATTACAGCTCGTAGGTGCTAGAATCTAGCATTTAAGACATTGGGGTTTTTTTCAGTCCCTGTTTCATGCTGAAATGAGAATTCAATATTGCTGAAGTTTTCATAGGTAAACTTCTTCAGAGCTCCTCTGGTTTAGAAATACTCTTTAGTTGCTAATATTCAGCTGAATATGCAGATGTCCATGAGCGCTGTATATGCACACACACCCAAACACTGGGCTGTGTTTGGAAGGAGGTTTTGGTGTAGGACAAACATGTATTTCATGATTGCAACAGAGAAATGCTACTTCATGACTTAACAAAGAAAAGCTCTGAGCCCTGGTGTTTACCCAGCAGTGCAGAGGAGCACTTTGTTAATATGCCCAAGTAGGAAAGTACAATAGCCATAGTATATATAACAAATATAGTATATATAGTACAAATAGTACAATATGTTCCTCTGAGCTGTCCCAGTAGTCTGGGCAGTCTGCTCAAGCAGCAGCCAGAGTCTCTGAAACACACTGTAGTGATTATTGCTCTCAACAGTGCCAAGAATATATACCATTTATCAGTATTTCTCCTTTCCTGAAAACTGGTTCCAGGATATTTAAAGCTACATTTTCAGAATTTTAAATTATATTGTATTTAAATTATATTGTAGGTGATCAGCACCTTTTGTTGGTGACAGCAGAGGAGATTTCTGAGCACTACCTGGGAACCTGAATAAGAGTTATCTATTACATCTAAGACACAAAATTCCTTTTCCTATTCTGTTGTTTATAAAGCACATTTCTTTAGCTTCTAAAGCATAAACTTTGGTGCAGGTTGGTTTACTGAGAATTTACCTTAAACATGTGACTAATTAAGACTATTTTGTTCAAGTTTCAATTCCCCTATCTTTCTGATGGTTATGATGAAAAATAAGGGATTATCCAGAAATTAATTTCCTGCTGTGATCTACTTGGCTAAGGCCAGAAAATCAAGATATGATAGACTTTTTCAGTCAATGAAAAATCAGGTGATTAAAACTTATTTAAGGAAAAACACAGAAACAAATTTGCAAGGCAGGAAACCAAAACATGGCTGTGGTTAGACAGTATGAAATTATGGTTTGGGGACCTTCCATCCTGAATCAAAAATGCTATGGCCACATGATGCAAAGCCCCAGTCTGGTGTGAAGGTTTCTGTTCATTCATATTTATTCAGGAATTGTGATGGGTTTATTTCACAGTGGCTAGCAGTGCCAAACTTTCTGTTCTCTGCCATTAGCACAAACCCTCCATTGAGTATTCTATTCAACTTTATAGAAAACACTCTAAAGTTCTGTCAATTTTTAGAGAATAATGCATTTTTATGTTTCTTAAGCTCTTTGGATAGAACTGTATGGTAAGAATATAATTATCTGTGAAATGTTACAGTTTCAGCCTCTAAGCTATATAACATTCTGTTAAATTCCTTAAAGCCAAGGAATTCCTTAAAGGCTCAGTGGAATGATTTCTGACTTAAAGCTTTTTGAAAAGTGACAGAATATGGCACAGCAGCTTTAGAGGAATAAATTCCTCCAGGTTTGCTTCAAAGGAGAGTTTTGTGCTCTTAGACTTCTTTGGCTGTAATTGATTTTTTTTAACTTTTGGAAAAAATAAACAAGAAAAAAACCCCACCAAAATATATGTTATAAAAATAAATTATCTCCACATACCTGATATGAAGTTCTCCATTCTGTATATAAATAGTGTGCAGCTTTCTATAATGCCTGTTTAAGACAGGTTGATATAATTCTATTTGCTTCATTGGACCCTGTAGTTGCATTCAGTTCTGGTGCAGTGCCAGTGAAATGGACTCTTTGGGTTAATTTGGACAAAATAGTTTGACCTTAAAGAGATTTCTAGAGAGCAGCATTTCACCTTCACTATCTGCCTTGGAAAAGAGTGCTTGAGTTTTAAATGACACTTCGAAATTGGTCCTTTTGCTCACCCCCTTATTTTCAAAGTAATTGCTGCATATGATAAATTGATTGATAGTCACTGGGTTTAATCTACGTGAGACTTCATGAGACTTTGAAGAACTGGGATGTTATTTAAATATAGAAAGCTTTTTTCTATATTTCTGTTTCTTTAGGGTAGTTTTTAGTGTTTATCTGAAGTGTTATTTCAGGGGTGAATGATTTCTCCTTCTAACCTGCTTTAGTGCCTACATTCATATCAATGTTTGTTACTGAGGAGTCATGTCTCTGACTGTGACAGCTTTGTTGTCAACAACTTGCTGCTCTGAGAGGGATCCAATTTGTTTCCATTATAGATGAAGGAGGCACAGCCAAACAGGAATTTGGGTTTGTGTTTGCATACGCTGCGTGGGTACAGGAGTGACAAAGTCTGAAGGAAAATGTAAGGACTCAGCTGCCAGCAGTGACAGACAGAACTTTTTCCAGTGTGTGTGCAGCCTCTGTTTCCTGAGCTCTTAGGGATGCAGCATCACTGTGGTTTTCCTTGTTTGACCCTTACAGTACCTCCAATCTGTAAGAGTGAGAAAATGAACACTTGCAACAATCATCTTGTGTCTGACCCAAACTGAATCACTGACCCCTGCTTATGTCAAGAATGGATTTTATAGATGTTATTTGTTTGATTAGAAGCAGTTGTAAAAGCAGGAAAACAAGTAACTGAGAAGGGTGGAAAGAGAGTCAGACATATTCTAATGATTTTCTGAACTTCGTAATACATCTGTAGATCTCAGAGTTTTAAATGTGTGTGTCTAAAAGCAAAAATTAATATTCTTCTTTGCCCTTATTAACCCTAGTGATTAGCTTGAAAAGTTACTGAGGTAATTTGAGAGTGTTGACATATCAATTTCAGGTAGTGTGAATTCCAGTTTTTCGGAGTTAATTTTTTAGTATTACTTTCAAAGCATTTAAAAACAAGTATATTTGGTAATGTTTTTCTTTCTTAATGGAGTGGAGTTCAAAATCTCTGTAGTTTATCCCTTCAAATTCCCAGGCTAACACATTCATTGCCATGTAATTGACCTGGGGCTTGAAAAAAAAGGCAAAAACCATGAGTTGTGCTCCTTTAAGAGACATCCTTCCAAATGATATCATGCTTAAAATCACATCTTGATGCTGAAACTCACTCCAAAAACTTAGAATCCAAATGTTTCAAATCTCAGATTTTCAATAGACTTTGTTTTCTTTCAGAGAGTATCTCCCCTGACTGTAGAATCCCCCACACATAAAACATGGTTACTGCTTTTTAAACAGCACTGATTCAGGAGCCATGTGCATAGGACACACATTATCATACATGCACATATGAAACTGTAAATTTAGTGCACCAGGACTATGCCCCTAGCCTGTTCTGGCTGACTTTCATTGCATCTGTGATTCTCCCACACACTTCTTTTCACTCAGTCTCTGGTAAGATCCATGTTTTCAGAACGATGAAATTTTTTTCTTACATTTGACAAGTCCCCCAAGAGGTCATTACTGTAAGGGGAGACAAGAACCTGGTCAGTTGGACTCTTTCCAAAACTGTGCTTTACTTGAACATGTCACTTGTTCACTTTTCAGCCTCCTCTAAAATGAGGATAATGTTTGTTAACATTGCAGAGAATGTCAGAAGAATTTTTAAGCTCTACATGAGCTATTTCTACAAAGAAATTGTATCTTTATGCTAGAAACTGCCTTCTGTCCAGATTTTAGCACATCATTCTTTGATTGATCTATAGTAGTGCAATTTTTTGATGGAATAGAGATAGTTGAATTGAAATGGTTTTAGAAAGATGAGAGCTAGCTTTGCTGCCACCAATTACCCATTAAAAGGAGAAAGCCAGTAACAAAGGCAAACCCAGAAGTCAGTAGATTATTTACTTTTATTCCAATTAGTTTGTGAAAAGTACTTTTGGTTGGGGGTTGGATTTTTTTTTTTTTTCTAGGTGAGTTTGTTGGGTTTTGGGGTTGGGGTTTTGTTTTCCATAAAAATGTGAAGTAACACTCTACTTTCTTCAACTGCTGCTTTAAAAGTATTGGATGGAAATTTGCTTGCCCTCTGCTCCTTCAGGCACAAAGTGTGTCTTGTCAAAGCAGACATTTGCAGAGAGTCCTGGAGAATTGTTTCTCAGGCCAAGTTACTCTTTGTGCTCTTCTGTGTTTGCAGAACGAAAAGATGATGTTTGACAGCATTGGCAATTCTGTTACAGGGATGATAAATTCTCCTCAGCAGCCACCAGTGAAAATTCATGTAAATCAACTCCTTGAAGGAGGCAGGGCAGTTAATTTCAGGAAGTGCAAAGTTAAATGAAACCACACAATCTTTATTTATGCAATGATTTAAATTGGCTTATTGGCAAAAGATTGTATCTGTAGTTATCACAGTTGCTGTTATTAAAAAAAAAACAACACAACATATGCTGTCTTTTGTGCATAGAAAAGCTCATTCAAATAAAAAAAATTAAGCAGAAATCTATAACCTCTCTTCAGAGAGTTTCCATCTTGCAGGAAGATTCAGAGGTGGGCTTTAGGCAGGACAACTTGATAGGATATTTTCAGAATTTTTAAGCTTACAAATTAAATTAGTAGTTATATTCAACTTTAAGTGGATCTGAAAGTAAACTGGCTTTAACAAAGCACCGTTTTGAAATGTCAGATCGTTGGCTTCTGCTCCTGTTCTTTCACCTGTAATGTGGCTGTTGCTTTCTCTGGGAAATTCAGTTTCATTCTGACATCAAATTCCTGGTAATTCTCTAGAGTTTGTACATAGCTTGTTAATACACTCAGTCTCTGACTGTGGTATACACAGTAGTACCCCAGTTTTGGTTTGGGGTGGTAGTTACAGTCTGATCTGGATCCCTGAGAGGTCCATACATATGGTCTATTTTCATGTCTGTGATATGATAGTGTTGGGGTTTTCCTCTTATATTATTCTGTGGAAGCCCAATGAAATGATACCCCACACTTCTCAGATTCTGCAGTGAGCTAAATTTGTAGGCCATGCTTAAAGTTCTGTCAGAGTTTATACCAAAACAAGTTTTATTACAAGAATATTGTAGTTCTTTCTGTATATCAGAGATATGAAGCTTTAAGCTACATGGATTTAGACTTCTGAGATGGGATTAACTTTTTAATAATTTGGTCCTCAATATCCATTTTCTTTTTAGAAACTGTAGTTCATTATGTTTGTCTTAAATTGCTTCCTGCATTAGTTTTAATCTGCCACTGATGTTGGATATTTAAATTTAAAATCTGCCAACTTTCAACTATAGTCAAAACTAGATATCTTTTTAAGCTTTGGGCAATTTATAGAGCAGGTAATTACATTTAACATTTTTAAGTTATTTTAGTTTACGTTTTGGGAGGGGTTATACTTTCAGTGTGCGTGCCAACAAGCAACTTAAGTGATTCCTAATTGATAATAAACTTACTCTAGCCTACTCAGTATTTCTACTGTGGATTTGTTTGTGTTCTGAGAATGTCCAAATCAAACCTTTGCTCGTAGCTCCCTTTCCCCACCAATGATGATGAGTAGAGTGATGTTGCTTCTTAACCTACTTGCCTGAGTCCTCTATATTTAATTTGCAAAACACTGCCAAGGGAAACTAAAGACTGTTTAGAGGACTGGGGTAGGTCTATTTGTTTCTGTCTACTAATTTGTTCTGTCCTGTTTGCTTTCTCTATTCTTCCTGTATATCTGGCAGGGAGCAGACATGAATTTGACTGTGTTCTGCTGAACAGCCGCCACTGCCTCAAGCTGTTTCAGTAACACCTTGCCAAAACACTTTTTCTTTCCAGCTTTGTCTCCTTGAACAAGGGATGGGGGTTAGGGCAGAGATTGTCACCTGAGAGTTACTTTGGGAACAACTCAGTTGGTATCAGAGGGTCAAATATTTTCATCATCCTGAAAGGTGGCACAAGATGTTGAGAAATCAATAAACAAAAAATCCTGCAAACATACCTTGTCTTGACAAAAACGGTTTTGGTTTCTATTACTGCTGTCTCATCAGCCTATCTTTGAAGTTAAATTGCAAAGTGTTGCTTGAAACAGAAACTTACTTAAATTAGATCCATATCCTAATATGTCATCTTTATTTGATTTAGTAATTGTACTGTGCTTAGAAATTTATCACAACTGATTTTATTTTATTTTGCTAGCTGTTTCTACCTGAAGAGTGCTCAAGTTTTTTAAAAATCAGAAAATACCCCATCTACCCATAGTAACAATAATCTTTCCATATGTTGAAAACTTTACTAAAATATATACATAACTAACTATTTACTTTACCACCTGTCAATGTCTTGCACTTGTTTTAAAATCTTCTGCTTAAATATTATCATCTTGCTCCATAGACTTCAAAATCCTGGTTTACAGGGACAGATACATTGCTTCATACAGGTTGAGATTTAGGAGGTTTACAAATGCAATAGAAAATGTACAGTTATTTAAAACTATAAAATAATATATTTTATGCTATATTTCCTCACCCTGTGCTGCAAAGGGAGAGCTGTGTCCAAAGCATGTCTGCTATGTGAGCCCATGAGAGCCTCCTTCCTCCTGCTGTGCAATTTTAATGTGCTGTGGAAGACAGTTTAATGAGAATTCTGATCATTAATTCAAATTTAACCGCTGAAAAAACAATTGGTAATTAAGTGAATGTGATGACTAATTAGTTGATGTAACAAATAGCCAAAATGTAGTTAATTTGTTAAGCAAATATTTGAATTGTTTGAGAAAATGTTTTGTAATACAAGCAATGAAACCTTACTCTATTATTTTTAATTGCAATCTCAGCTTACTCGAGAATGACTTGCAGTGTTCCTAAGAAGGCAGGCTTCAAGGTCAGACTTAATCAAAGGTAGATTAAGTCTATCATTACATGTTTGGCCATAGAGATTAAAAAAGCCAACTTTTTTCATCTCTGTTACTATATAGTTCTCAAATTTACAGTTTATTCCCTATGCACAGCATGGAGTTGCAAGTCATTAAGAGAATTCAGTCTTTCCTTGAAACATACCATCATGGATTTATTTAAAAGTTCAATCATGTTCCCTCTTCTATCCCAGTTTCCATAATTTTATCTTATACAGTAAAAATGCATTAATGAAGTAGTGATGAACAATCCACTTCTTGGCAAGCAGTATTTTAATGGTAGCCCTTGTGCATAATAGAGGGTGTTGGAAATCCTCTGCTGGCTGATGGTGAACAGCATTTGATTAGAAATGCAGGCCTGGAGCAGGGGTGAAGCTGTGCTCCCAGGTGCTCTGCTGGCAGCTCTGCCCAGGGGCAGTTTGGGGACCGGGGCATTTTCTAAGGAAGAATTCTATTTCTTATGCATGTTTCCATATATGAAGTAAATCAACCTCCCAGAATGTCAATTAGTCAAAAATTGTGGTTTACAAAAGGATCAAGGAATGAATGTTAATGGTTGAAAAATTCTGTAATAGAAAAATACTTTCTTTTCCTTCTTGCTCTATTGAAGGAAGAAAAATAGTAAATTAAGTTTAAATGTTCATCAGATATGGCATGCACATTGAGCTTGGTTTGTACTGTGAAATGTAGTTGGTTTTTAGCCATTTGAGGGGGGGGGGAGGGGGGAAGCTTTAGCTGTCTTAGTCAATTCCTGTCGTTTTTCATTTGTGGAATTTTGTCATCTCCCTCTGGTGGCAAATGTCTGCAATATCCATCGCACAGCTTCTGTGGTGGGGAGGAGCCCCTAAGTCTGTTCCAAGGTGCACAGTTGTAATCAGCAGACTTCCAGTTACAAATATGCAAAGCACATCATCTGTGCTCTCTGGAGCATAGCGTTGACAGGAGGGAGAATGAAATGAAGGTTCGCCTGAGAGCTGGGATTTGCAGTACCCAGTTTGCAAGAATGTCAGAAAAAAGCAACAAAAACAGAGGCTTTTGCAACACAGATGGAAGGATGGAACCCCGACCCCCTCCCAGAGGGCATGTCTCCAGGCGGTGTGTGGCAGCTGCTACAGAGAAGCCCGGCTGCCGCTGCCCTGGCCCTGTGATCCTCATGGCACTGCTTTGAGTTTTGACTACATTGCAGCTCTGTGCCCCCTGCCCCGCTGGGATGCCCTGCGGTTTCTGCCTGCCTGCCCAGCGGTTCCAGCCACAGCTGCGGGGTTTCTGATACATCTCACCTACCACTCTGGGACCTTTGCTCATCGCTGCCTTCCCCACTTGCCACTCCGAGGTTTTCTGCTACAGCTCCTTGTGCCATCCTGAGGGCAGCGGGAGCGGCTGCCCCTGGGGGGTGGCACAGGAAGCCCCACGTGCGGAGCGGCCCCGAGCCCGCGCCACAGCGCCCCCTGCAGCCGCGGGGGAATCATCGCACCCGCCCGGCCCGGCCGGGAGCCGGCAGCGCCCCTGCCGGCCGTGAGCGGAGAAGCACCCAGGGGAAAGGCTGGGCAGCCCAGAGACGGCTGCTCTTGGGTTTCTGCTCCTGTTTGTTGTTGCTGCCGTTGTTGTAGTCTGTTTGCCCTGTTATACACATACATACCAGTGAAGAACTGTTATTCTTTTTCTCACATCTTCGCCTGAAAGCTCCTCAATTTCAAAGTTATAATAGTTCAGAGGGAAGCGGTCATGTTCTCCATTCCAAGGGACGTTCTCGCCTTCCTTGGAGGACACCTGTCTTTCAAATCAAGACAAATACAAATTCTCAGAAACAG
This sequence comes from Nicator chloris, assembly GCA_013400495.1. Classification (NCBI taxonomy): domain Eukaryota; kingdom Metazoa; phylum Chordata; class Aves; order Passeriformes; family Pycnonotidae; genus Nicator; species Nicator chloris. Next base: position 1,865,823 of record WAAE01015860.1, on the reverse strand, counting down.
GTTTTGAGCATAGGAAAATGAAGGATTACAAAAGGTAATAATTGAACCAAGACTTGCCTCATTTTTTACTTTTCAAGACACAGAGATGAGGAAAACAAAACAGTTCTTCCTACCCATTGGGGTTTGTGCTTGAGTAACATTGTTGTCTATTAAAAAAGATCTTTTGTAAACTTGATTCTTCCTTGAGAATCAGAAATAATAGCACTGCTTTGCTTTTCTTGTTAGATCACTTGCTGCACCTTTTCAAATGTGTGCTAATACCAGAGTATTTCAAGCACAAAACCACTAAAACTATTCAGCAAACTTGGAAGTCTAACTTAAAAACTTCCAACTGATTTAAGGTGTAAGTGATGTATCTACACTCTGCCTGTCATGAATAATTTAACAACTGAAGTATTCTGGCTCCCAAAAATCATAACTTGAAACAGTTGTTTAGTAATGCATTCAACCTGGCTGTATCTCTTTTTTTCCCTTGGTCCTATATATACATAGCTGAAGGTATCCACATTAATACTGCTCTTAGTCATCAGTCCTTTGTGTCTTTACAGTTAATCTCTGTATCTGTAAAATATAAGAAGGTGTTCTACATAAATAAACTCCCAAAAGGGAACCAGATGCTGAACTTTATAGCTGAGTAAACCAAACCACTGAAAGGTGATGTGATATAATACACTTGGCATCTGTGAGTCAGCATTAAGATGTGCTCCAAATACTATTGAAAACACTGACAGTTTCTAGATATAAAGAACTCATTGTGCTTTCATTAGCGCTGCTGGAAATTGCTCCCAAGGGTTGTGGTTCTCACTCAATTCAGATCACTTATGTAATTTCAGAGTATGAACTGTTTGAAGCAACTGCAATGTTCACTGATTTTTGCACTGCTTGGTGAACTTGCCATTTAAAGCTTTCCCAGCACTGGAAAAGTTCAGTAGTCTCAAAGAACTCTCAAAATATTAGATTAGAAAATGCTACTCACGAGATGCCCCCTGCCCTGCTTAATGATCTGAGTGAAAAAGCAGAGACAGAAGCAGAGACAATCTGTTGGGTCAGGGCCCTGATTCACCCTAACACTCATCTTCATTAATCTTCTGTTTGCATTGTTGAAAAAGGACGTGCTGCCTGTGAAGTGAGATAGCTTCATAGTTAAGTTGGATATCTGATTTCTGGCCACTGTCAGTGGAATGTAAATGCACTTCCAGTGTGGGAGTGTGCAAAGCCCCAGTGATTAGAGAGTGACTGGATGTACAGCAGTGACTGCCTGCAAGTGCTGATCACCTTTACTAATGAGGTTTTTCTGACCTGGGGTAAAACTCACCAGGTGAGTTTTACAGAGAGCTCATCCATCCTGGGCTGAATTCTGTATTTTCAGAAAACTTTCACCAAAGGCCTGCTCTGAGTTTTCACTGTTACCAGCCACCTCTGAGCCACAGAGTCAGTGCTGTGCTGACAAGATGTTTTGTGCTGCTTAAATACAAACGATGCTGAACAGAGAGCCAGAGAAGGTTCAGCAGGCAGGCTGGCCATAGACAAGCTATGAAACTCTCCTCCTTTTAAAGAAGTGTTCAAGCTGGCACAGAAGTCCTGCCTTCTATGACTGATCTTTTTTTTCCTACAGACTGGTAAAGCAAAGATTCTGTGTATTCCCAGAGCTGCATGCACCCATGCCTTGAGGCAACTGGCTGACTGTACCTGAACTGTGACTGGAGACTTCTGTGCCCAAGATACAGGAACATCGAGCCCTCCCAGTGCTGCCATTACCCTGCCAGTCTCCCAGTCTTTAAAAAACTGCTTCCTAAAAAGCAAACTTTGCAAAAGACTGAGCCAAGTAACATGAGGTTACAAATATACCAGTTATTTATCTGAACACACCTTGAGAGCAACATGAATAAAACATTTGCATTCTTAACCCCTGATGTAAATTCTAGGTAATCATAAAATATTTTCAAACATGGTAAGTGTATTTGAATGAAGCTACTGTATTGGTGAAGCACTTGACAAATTTTTTAATGAGACAGATCCTGAAATATGGAAATCCATAGCTTAGGCTTGGAGGCAGAAGGTTGAGGTGGTGCTGGGGCTTGGGGTTTTTGTTGTTGTTGATTAGTTTCTTTGGTTTTATTGTGGGTTGTCTGGCATTTTAAATACAGCCAATAATAGTTGAAGCAGATAAAATCCTGATCTTTGTCTGCAACTTGTTAATCTATTTCTGAAATATTTTTCGGAGGTTCTGCAATTAGTGATTCTGTTGGACAATGTCTCATTCTATGATGGGCTTTAAAAAGTGCTATTGGTAAAATATTAATGTTTTTAGTTCTGTAATATTCTGAAAAGCAAAATTCAGGAAGTGCAGAGGTAGAAATTAGATTTTTTTTCTATGATTCTGTCATTTTAACATAGTTTCTAGGCAAGATGAGTAGAGGCATAAGAAAAGATTAAATTTATTTCTTCTTAGGGGACAAGCTCAAATGCTAGTGAGGATTTAAGCAGCATGTTTCACCCTTGTGGGCACTGGGAGAGCTCTGGGCAGAGCTGTGCTGTTACTTGCACAGGAGGGCAAACAGGTGCTTTGGAAAAGCTGGTGGATAATTATGTGGGTGTGATAATGAGGCACTGGTTTGGTTCTCAGTGTTCTTATTCTGACAGCAAACTCTTGAGCCTCACCTTATGTCGATGGGCTAAAATTGTGTAGCCAGAGAACACAGGCATGACCAAGTTTGCAGGAAGCTGATTTTGGTTTTTCCTGAGTTTTTCCTCAGTAGTTTTTTGCTTTTCATTTAAGTTCAAACAGCATACTAGCTGCAACACCTCCATAGGAAACATCCAAGGGTTATTTTTCTGTTTTTCTAACCAAAGCCATTGGTCTGTATAATTTATATAATGGCTTTGCCTTCCCTCTCTCTGATTACAGCCAAGTACATAGGGCTTTACTAATCTCTTTGCAGGGATAAAATGTCCTCTGTTTTTCCTTGTTGCAGGTTTCCCAGCCACATAACTGGCTTCACTTTGGGCTTTGGATTGACCCAAAAGATCAAAGCAAAAGACATGTAATTTACCATGATCATTTTGACTTGTAGCCAATGTTTAATAAGTTGAGAATTTCCACGGATGCAGAAGGGATATAGCTTCCCAAATGACATTCACAGGGTTTTGGACACACTTCAAGCTTCTTTTACAGTCCTATGCTGGAATGGCCCAGCTATGCTTTCCTTTCTAAATATGCAATTCTTAGTTTATTTTTTTTATTGACAAATTCTCCATATTTAAAACTTGCACCACCCTGGAAGATAATAATCTTGCTGACTCTGAGTAGTGTTGACAGCCCAGTATAATTACACATGATAGCAAATGACTGTTTGGGTCAACACAAGGTACCAAGTAGGTGATTTTCAGATGACCCCCACTCCTTCCAAAACTAAGGGAAAAAGATGGGCCTTAGAAATGTGACTAGAAAATCTTAGGTTTCTGAAAACATTACCAATTATTCTTCATGATGTAGTCAGCACACAGCTAAACAGTGTTCTACACCAAACACAAGTTTCTGTCTTCCTAAGAAACTTTAACATACTCAAGCCTTTTACAAAATATTATGGAATTGTCAACATTTTCAATGGAAGAATAAAAAGCAACATAATTTAAAGCTTAGCAAATTATCCATATTTAACTGTAAGTGTTACTAGATCCAGCCCTTCTTCAACCATTTCGGGAATAGAAGAGCAATGACTACTTATAATAGTTAGTAATGGTAATTAGTTAATTGATAATTACTAAGTTCCCTGCTTCTTCAGTGTTTCCTTGACTTTGTAGATCCTGATTGCTGAAGCAGCACTCTACAGTGACAAGAGTCAAATGTTGTATTTTAATAATTCCTATTAATCTGTGTAATTTTGTGAACAAAATCAATAATTCCATCCCTTGTTTAAATATTCAATGAATTTTAGATAGGGGTATATTAACTTTGTATGATCATGCTTTTGCTTAAAGAAAGTGCAACTTTCTGCCAAGTGCCTGGACAAATGTCTGTGGGAAGACAAGGATAAATTGCAAAACCTGAACCAAATGGGGTTTCCTGTGCTCTTGCTTTGTTTCCATGCTGTTGAACAGAGTCTTACATGTAGCAAACCTGAGAATGAGCTCAAAGTGGTGTTTTCTCTGCACCATCTTCAGTCCCAGAGTGGTGACCAAGAGGGAGGGAGCCTGAACCTCCTTTGCTCCTGATCTAGAGCTTTCAGAGAAGGAGAGTGGATAGATAGTGATAAGTGATCTATCTTCTAGAGGGAGAAAATCAGGAATTACTTAAGCCACAAGTTTTGCTTTAGTTCTTTGTGCTATTTGCGTCGGTTTGTGCCTGGGGACATGCAGAAAATTTGCTGTGAGGTTTTCACAGATTTTCAGGCATCACATTTTTCAAAAAAAAATCTAGTGAGAATACAAACTCCAATTCAGTTATTGTGTTTACCTTGATTATATCATGCTGGCCGTCAATAAACTTGTGATCCCACATTTTCTAAAATGGCAGTACAGGAAAGAATATCTCAAATAGCAACAACTGAAATCCCATCCATAAGTCCTTCAGTGAGCTGCATGGTTTTATAAAGCACCCGTGCAGGTAGTAAACACCAAAGCAAGTATCTTTGTGAAAAGGTGGGAAAATAATTGAAGAAAATGTCTCTTCTCAGGTGAAGAGTTTTCATTTTTAACAACGGCAATCAGGGTTATGGTTTCATTGTTACCCAAGTATGAACAGAAAAAAAGTGCACATGTCAGGAATAGTAAAATATCTTGAACTTCTCACAAGCGTTTTTATTTTAATTTTAACTAAAGAAACTTCAAAAATGCTTTTACAATCCTAAACATAGATACAGTTAAGACTGGGAATTGCAGTTGCCCCTTCTGTAACCTTTGGTGTTCTCCCAAATATTCTTTTCTTTCAGATGTGCTCTATTTTATGAACTCATTCTTTTTCCTGTGCTAATACATTTTCCTTATCTTCTAATTAAGCACTGCTCCCAGCACATTTATGATGGCACACTCACATCTGCTCTGGCTTCTCATCATTATTTCAGTGCAGGACTTCTGCTGCAGTTGGCACAGGTGAGGCTGTGACCCTGCTCAAGCTGTCTGCTGCTGCCTTTTGCTCTCTTTCACAACTCTACCAGTTTCCAGTTCAGCTAAGGCAGAAATCCAAGCAGACAGCTGCTAGCAAATCTTCTTAACTGAATTTAAGAGGGGCTTGAACAGGTAGATAGCACCAAAATTTCTTAAATCCCTTTAGTTTTCAAAACTTGCATTAGAACCATTCCTTAAGATTTCAGTTCTGCATGAAGTACAAGAGCACTCAGTAGTTCTGTTTCATGTTCAGGCATCTCGTGTCTTCCCTTCCATCACTCACTTCCCCTTCTCCTGTGACCTCTTGTCAGAGACTGAAATGGTTCATGCCTTAAACACTGCTATGAAGGAGCTTTGCCCATTACAGCAAAAACTGCATAAAGAAGCTACAACCACAGAAACCCACTCATCTTTGAAGATGCCTGACTGGAACTTTGGACTGTGGATTAAGCCACCTAGATAAGATAAAGAGGCCAGGTTTACAGACTCCCCCCAAACTGAGCAGGGAAGAGGAGGTTTCAGGTATAACCTCTGGTCAGAGGCAGTGAACACCCATCCTCCCTTACACAAACTGGCCCAGCTGAGGAACCCCCAACCCCACAGGCCACATCCACAGGACATCCAGGTGGGAGGCAGCTGAGGAGGTGTCAGAATCCATCAAAGACCCCCAGATATGCTCCCCAGACTCATTCCTGAGGCCTTGCACCACAGCATTGCACGACACAAAGTGATGCAATAGACCCAGTCTGCTGCCAAAGACTGTGTCAAACTGCACCCCTACCCCACAGGGCAAGGCTCCTGGCATTCCCACCTGGCCTGAGCACATATTAACCCATTGAGTCTATGCTTCTTGGGGAAAACTCACCACCAAGAAGACCAGCTGGAGAGGATCAACAGAACATCTTTGGGATGCATGGAGTGGTGATGTTTTCTTTAATCTGTCACTCTCTTTCTGTCCCCCCATCTCTTTTCTATTTCTTTCTTTCTCTCTCTCATATGTACTATCAAATAAAATCCATACTATTGGGTTTGGCATATGGTCTCATTTGCACCTTAATTCAGGCAGAGGCATTTCTAATAACTTTAAAAGCTGGACCGTAACACCTCTGATGTGTTAAAATAATCTCTGAGATTTCGCCCAAAAGTAACAAAACAACGTTAAAAAAAAACCCAAAATCAAAATGTTTTTATTAGTTGTCATAATCTTTAGCCTTAAATTTGTCTAACCAGTGCTGATAATCTTGTTGTTGGGTTTTATAATGCCACCTGATCTTTTATACTTTTTGGCAACCCTCCATTCTTTTAGTAATCTGTTTTGTTGACAGATTTCATTGCTTTTCTTTTTTTTTTTATGTTGTCTGTTGTGCAGGTCTTTATTTGGTGTGAATCCACATGAAATACTGAAGCTGATGCTACAGAAGAACTACTGATAACAGCAGTGTATAATGAGAAATCAGGCAGTGACTGATGGATGTCTTTCTCCATGACTTATAGGTTGTATTTGAAATCAAGGCCATCTCTGTTTTTTGCAGAGTGCTGTTTGCAGCTTTCTCTTTTTTGTTTGAGGCTTTTTAATCTGAAAGGCTGTAAACAGAGGCTTGGAAGTTTTCTACAAATAGAATGTTGGGACAGAAAAGCATCATACTTTAACCTAGAGTGAGTTCTTTGCTGATGAGGATGGTCAGAACATGGCCTGTGGAGTCTGGTGGTTTGTGGGCTGTGATGGTTCTGTGGTCACTGCTGAGGCCTCTTGGTATCACCATACCACCAGGTATCTCAGATTTCCCAGTGCAAGGCACAATGCAATGCAGGAGAGATGGAAACATGTTAGTAATGCAGTCTTTAGCAAAGACTCCTGCAGCTATTTTACTACAGGAAAAGTAGTAAAAAAAAACAAAATTGAAAGTATAAGATCAAGAAATACTAATGACAGTTATAGTGTTGGGCACCTTTCATTTCACAGTGCTTGAGATGTTGTAGTCTTCAGACATGCAGGCACTGCTGAAAGCTGAAAATGGACTTGGGGTGGAATTTATATTAAAAGTTACTTAAATATAGGGATAGAAGTACAATATGCTTTCAATATTATATTGCTCAGTACTCAGTAAGTGCTAGGATCATTAACAACCCTTGATCCATTGTGTGTTTAGCAATTACACAAATGCCATGCTGATATTCTCATCTCCCAGCCTCATCACTGAGTTACTAACACCAAAGAATATTTGCAACTTTTCACTCATTTCTAGAAATTTGCTAGAGAAGGATTATTAATTTCTCAGATTTCTGACTGTGAAGCAAATGTAGCTTGAGGCTTAATGTGCTGACAGTTTCCCCATTTTTAAAGGTAGTCTAGCTGTCATGGTTACAGTGCAAGAAACCAGTCCACCAAGCTTAATGAGAGTTTCAAGAATGAAAAAAGAGCTTGAAGTGCTTTGAAGAGATCATTAATAAGAAATTGGTTTAAAAAGAAAGTGAAAACATTTTGCTGTTCTCTGGTCCAATGTTATTTTGCAGATGCGGTGGACATTGTTAGGCTGGTAGAACCGGATGATTTCTTTCCAAGTCACAGAAACATTTTCAGAAGGGGAGGATGTTTAAACTTTCACTGTGCTACATGCCATAGATATCCTTTTCTCTCTCTTTACTCCCCTTCAACCCCTCTAGAGTCTTTGTGGCTTTATCTTTTCCCTTCTCCTGCCTCTCTACCTTTATTTATCTCCAGGTAAAAGATTCCCTGCAATACCTCTGGGGTTTTTTGAATGCTGCTGTATTTCCCCTCCTTTCTCTCCTCTCACGTGCTCAGCAATCATCAGGCAAGTGCTCCAAGGTGACAGCAGAAACTTCTGCTTGAAAGAGCAGCAGCAATGGAGCAGCTGGTGTGGTTGAACATAGCTGGTCTTGAAAGGGAACCACCACAAAAGATCTGTCTGGGACTTGAAAAATTTGAAAAGGAGTAGCTCCGTGCTTCACACATAAGTGGCAAAGGCCTGCAGGGGGACTCACGATATAATGGCCAAAATGTGAGGAATGAACAATCCAAAGGTGTTTCTTTTATAATGGTTTCACAAACTGGTGTGCTGAAAGTGTTTCTCGTTAACATCTCATGTAATATTTCTTGCCTCCAAGTAATCTCATTTGTGCCAGCCTCCTGCTATCTGGCTGTTTCCTGTGCTGGGAAGGGGGCAGAGCTCTTTTCCTGCACACACCTCTCCTGTGTGGTGTCTCAGTGAACTCATTGCAGTAAGACAAGAGTTGGCCAGCAGATCTTCATGGCGGTGTTTGCACAAATGGATTTGTTTGAAGCAAATGGTTTCTCAAGGGTCATTTGCAGAGCCTCACCTGAATGCATTGTCCTTCATCTAAACATTGCAGACTCTGATGTAACTCATTCCTTAAATGTCCTATTGATGTTATGATATGTGCAGGAGGTGGGGGTCTGCAAGCAGTCTTTTTCTTAGAAATTCCAGTTGTCCTTGCTATCAGATCTATTGGGGTTCTTCACATCTGTGGACATGGAAAGAGACACAACCTCCTTGGGAGTTTTATTCTCTTTCCAGAAGGCTGCAGGCATAGCAGAGGAGTGCTTTTAGCAGTGACCTTTTATCACACCAGAGATAATATTATGATGTTTGTTAATTCACTGTTATGATGCTGTAGGCAAATGTGACGGGTGGAGAGGCAAGAAATGTATTTGGTAATGTCATCCTCTGTAAAAACAAAAATATTATAATGAAATGTTTTGTTATCATTGCTCAAAGTGGTGGCTCTCTGGTTTTCAAAACACTAACAATATGTCAAATGCTTTCAGAAGAACTCTAACAGCTCTTTCCTCAAATAATTCACAGCCATAGCAGGCTGTCATCTGCTGGTGTGCTTGTGCACTTTCCATTTTTTATTGCCCTTTTTCACAGAGAAGAAAAAAATAAAAGCATCGGAATGTTATCTGTTGTCAAATGAAGAGAAAAAACCAGAAGAGGAGGACTGCAACCTGAGTGGGGAGCTGTTGAGGGGAAAGTTCAGATGATTACCTCTAATGTTGCAAAACTTTGCATGTCAGCCTTGATATATAATGAGATTTTGTTGGTAGATATCCAGAGGGAAAATAGTTTTGAATTCTTGCTTTGAATTCTACAGTGTGCTGTTTGTGTTTGAGAGAATAAGTAGTGGCTCATTGTGGGCATAGCTGTTGAGCTGTAACCAGAACCTGCAGTTCTGGGGCATGGAGAGGCCCCTGTGGCTGTGCCCATGTGGAGCCTGGCCATGTCACTGCTCATCAGGTACCAGCCCTCCTCTTCATGGTCACTCTGACAGCAAATGCACTCCTTCCAGCATATCATGCCTGATTCTTCTGTGAGGCTTAAATATTGCAGTACAGCCTACCTGTCACGTATTTTAGGAAAAAACCTGCTCAGACCTCTTCAATAATCTAATCTTGTCCATTTGTTTCCTTCTGCCAGATTTTCCTTTCTTTGTTGGAGCCCTAGAGGTGTGCTTCAAATTTTCACAGTGGTTTACTACATATTTTCTTTCTGAAGATTGGCAGTATATTAACAGTGTGTTCTAAAAATAAGTTGGAAAACTTCAACTTGACTCTTAATTGAAGCTTTACTGATTGTCTATCGGGATTCATTTTGCTAAAAATATAAATTAGTTCTCCCTGGGTAAATTTCAGCCGTTTCTTATCTTTCCTTCTAATTTCTGTATTGATTTGAATTAATTGTTATTCCAGGATTGCAAGCTCTTCCCCATGACTGTCTAATGACTTTTACCAATGCTCTACCACACTTGCTTTGAATTTTAACGATTCAGGAGATGGAGAGTTTCATCAGTCATTGCTGCCTAGAAAGGAAATTGATTTTCATTGGTTAAAAGTTCTTGAATGTGCTGTTCTTTATAAACATCAAAAATCTGGCTTTGCTGATGATGTTTTGGTTTTTAAGCTTACTTTTTCAATGTCTTGACGAAGTCACATTTTGACCTGAGCAGTTTCCTGAGTGGCCTCAGAGATCCTGGCTGGAATCAAGAACTGACATGATTTACCTTAGAGTTTGCTTGATTTTGAGAGTGGCTATCCACACATACTTTATCTCTCCATTTGCCATGGAAACCAGTTTTTAATTGAGGGGGTGGGGTGGTAAATTTTCTCTTCTCCTACTTTGCAGAATGCCCTTCCCACTTGTGCTCTGTGTAACTTCAAGCCTCCCAGAGAACAGCCCAAGTGTTCTCTGGGGACGTGACTTACCATAACCAGGTCATTGTTTTCTGAAATCTGTAATGTAATGGAAATGTAACCTCCTGACATCGTGTAATCTTATTGCTCAGCCAACTCTCTTGGAGACAAGATTTTGTTCCAGTAGTGGATGAAACAGTCAATGGCAGTTCAGAGTAACTGTGTGTGGCTGAAGCCATCAGTGAAGTGAATTCAGCCATCAGCTGCTGGGGTGGGTTGTGCCTCTGCTTCTGTTGGGAAGATGGGAGAAGCATTTCTGACACACTGGATGTTGTAAAAACTGAAATAGGAAAATGTTGCATGTTCCTTTGACCAGTGGTGATTAGTTTAAAAAACATCATCGCTTTGCCACACAAGCACTTTCAGAAAGCCCATAATTTAGGCTCTTAACCTTTTTTTTTTCCCCGAGCAGTACACAGCAGATTTTTATGGGGACTGAAGAGTCAAGTTCTGTTTGCTCACATAAAAGCACAGGCTAACAAAACCCCCATATTTCTTTTTCTTAAGAAAGTAGATGAACAAAAGAGGAAAGAGCAAGGGGGGCAGGAAGGATGGAGAGAGAAAAGCTAGACAGAAATGTCAGATGGGAGGAGACTTTGGGAAGACTGAGCTGGGTAACACTGCACTTCTTCCAAGGCAGATTTGGGAATGCTGTCTTAAGTACTGTGTTATATTTCACAAAAATGCAGAATTTCAGGTAATCACCTTTGAATGTTTACTGCAAATGCAGTTTATCCCAGCTCGGGGAGTAATATTAATAGAGCTTAGAAGTAGGAGGAATTTTTGTACCTCTTTTCTTTCTGGGTTTTCATTTCCTCTTATTCACAGGACAATGTGGTTATGTTTGTGGGGAAAAAAATCCTGAATATCTTGGCATAATTTTCAAAACTGGTAAATTCAGTGAGGAGCTATTCTTTATGTCAAGCTACAAATGTCTCCTGGGTGACTCTAGGTGATAATCTAGGTAAATTGTAAAATTATTGTCATGTAAGAGTTTAATTCCTAAGAGTATCACAGAAAAGCTGTTGTAAGCACAATTAGAGTAGATACAGGTAATCTGCCTGGTATAGCTGCTTCCATTTAGTGAATTGCAGTGGTGTTTTCATGCAGCCTTTTAATTAACTTAATGTAAAACTCAGTTTCTAGGGTAAGTGATGATTTATGTGCCAGTATTTCCCAGCGTTTGCTCTTGAGACAGAAGACTGATGGTTTAAACTGACTGAAAATGTTTCTTCTTTTTCTGTGTGACAGTTCATTAACAGATTATACACAGAAGCATCCTTACATCAAAACCAAATTCATCAACAAATATGTCAAACGTATATTTGATCCCGTTCACTTGATGAACACAAATAATCCATAAAGGTGATTTATTATTGCCACTTGCTTTATCTTGCATGATCAAGCTATAATCAATAAGAGCTATTAGTCTTTCAAGTTAGAGATTTATAGACTTTGGTCATGGAGTAATAGCCAATATGCACATAAAAATCAGTTTGAAAAGCCTTTGCTTTTACATTCATGTGCCTTTGAGACACAGCTACCAAATTGGATTTCATATCACAGGACAAACTGGATTATAACAATCTTAAATCAAAGAAATCAGACAGGAAAATGGTTTTGTTAACCTAGCAATTGATTTCTTTTTCCACCTATATCAAACTGGAAATCCAGCTACTCAGCATTTTCAAAACTATGCATGCAAAACAGGGTTTTCAACAGTTCTTCACTTAAGATCTCTTGTCCTGAAATGGTTTAGGTCTTGCTTTGTAGTGTGTCAGGATCAGCCCTGGGGCTTGCAAACAGCTCAGAGCAGGCTGATCCCAGAACTCTGTGTATTGTATTCATTTTTGTCACAGTGATTTGTACAAGTTGCAATTCCAGCTTCCATGGAGTTACTTATAAAGTTGTTATAGTTCTTGTGACCTTAAAATTTGTCTCCCTTCAAATTTAAAAAATGTGAGAAAGTTAAACTTTTTAACTTAAGGTTGCCTTACTCCAGAACCATAGAGGAAATGAAAAGTTCAATATTTTTGGGGGGAGGGGGGCTGCTGTTGCCTGCAGACTCAAGTTAATACTGTCATATCCATTTACCTCATATTTAATTGCTAGCTGTTTTTATTATCATTGAGGAATCTTCTTTCTGGATTCCCAGATGATCTCAAATTCTTAATAGGGACAGCTGACAAGAAACTCTGCAATAATAAGAGATAAAAAAAAGGGTTTCACCTACTCCAGCCACAAAAGTACTAGCCATGGTTTAATTTTAGGATTAAAGGCTCAGTATGTATAGGTAAGGGGGTTGGCAAAACTCTAAGTTCTTGAAGATAAGAGATGCAAAAATCACCTGGGAGCAGAACAATTCCTATGTCCTTAAAAATATTCTCAGCCCAGCTTTGTGCATTTTAATAAAACAAGGTAAGTTAGGGTTCATACAACGTGCCTGAAGTCTCTGCTTTCCTCAGCACTGGGTTTGATAGGAATTATGACATTTTGACTGTTGAAGTTTCATTTTGACTCCACAGGAGGGAGATGAGTACACTGAGAAAACAGTTCTGGTGTTTTCTTCCTTTTTGACACACTGTGGTAGATAGTTGGCAAACTGCTGTTCCATTAATCCTTCCACTGCAGATAGTAAATCAAGTATAGAATGGTATCTGTATAACAGCAAATTCATTTCCTCCTGTCTCTGTGTGATGGTAGAGGCATTGCTCTGTGAGAGTATGTGAGGTCAAGGCAATTAAAAAGTCCTAATTTTTGTGGACTTTTTTGTATACATTATTTATTAGAATTATATACTTGAATCTATTTAAAGCTGTCTTTTGGCTCATTATTATAACCTTAAAGTGGATTTTTCCCACTGAAATCATAAATCAACATTTTTGAAGTAAGAAATTGGAAGTTTTCTGCAGATGAGAGGCTTGTCACATAGCTGGCTCTAACCTTCCACTGTGTTTCAAGTAATGAAATTATGTAACCATCAACAGGTGCTTCTATGTTATTAAAAAAGGAACAGTTAAATTAAGTTACTAATCAGGAAAACAATATATTTAGTTTTCTTTTCAGAATGTTGTTATAATTACCCAAAATACATCAACTGAATGTTTTGTCTCCTTTCAACTGACAGCACTTTTTTCCTCTTTACAACCAAATTTAAATTCAACTTTTATTCTAATGTGTAAATATTTTTTTTATTTTGCTATCTGCTGCCTCACTAAAACGCTGTCACTAAATCCTTCTTTGTTTCTGAGAGAGCTCAAGAAGTGTTTGGACAATGCCCTTGGGCACACGGTGTAATTTTGGGGCTGTCCTGTGGAGGGCCAGGAATTAGTTTTAACCATCCTTGTGTCCCTTCCTACTCAGGATATTCTATGATTTTTACTGATTTTATATCATTTGAGATAGTGTTTACATGTTCCACTCCTAGGGACACACCAAACTGAATTTTAACACGTAGGGGAGAAGGAAAAGTGTGAGATCTTTCCTCTTCCCTTTCATATAAAAACCCCTGGAAATTGCTACGGATTGTTCAAACTTTTCTCTAGAGATGAAAGTTTTCAGTTTTGCCTTCACTGGTGGCTGAGATATGAAACACCCACTGGAATAAAGAATCATGTCTAAGATACCATTCCTGAATTTGGACATATGAAGAGATAAATCTGCCCCTTCCAGGATTAGGACACAGGGAATAAATTGCTTGATTGCAGCTCCTTTTTAGGCTGGCTTAACCTTGAGGTAACAAGGCTTTGAAATTGGTGAAAAACCAGTTTAGGCACCCAAGAGCTGAAGCATTATCTCCAGTCACACATATTAAAGCCTCACTGCTCTACCACTGCTTCTCATCTGAAGAGAGAGAAACACCTAACTTCCAAGGTGCCAGAGGACTTGCTGAATTTTCCCTATAATAGGAAACTCAGGCAACATTCTGTTTGGGACCAGGTCAACAGCTATTTAGTTAAACAACAGAAGACAGTTGTAAATTCCGTGGTAATTTCTAGATGACAAAAATATTAAATAAAATACCAGTATGTGTTGGAAGGGGTGATAAGTTGAGAGTCTGAAGCAATTTCTTCCCACCAGATGGGCTGTAGGGAGGTTGGAGTGCTGGCAGCTGATATTTAGGATGTTATCTGAAGAAAGCAGGAAAGTAGAAGCAAGAGGCAAACTGTAAAGTAGAGTGAAATGGAAATAAACAGAGCAGTGAAAGTAGGAACCTTGATAATGTTTCCTTGCAATATAAAAACTGCAATTCCTAAATCACTTAACTCTAGGGGAGGATGCCTGTTCCACAACTGATGAGTGAGATAAAAAGGGAAATATTTTTACTGGAGGGCCAGAGTTGTCCCACCACAAAGGGCATCCTAGTTTGAAATGTGATATGGCACAATGACGGCACAAAAACCAGCCAAAGTCCATATCTGTGTTAAACAAACTGCTTTCTGCAAGGCTAATACAAATTTCACATTATTAGAGTTTCATACCCCTGTGACGTGTGTGTGTCTTAAGGGGCTTGATGTCTAGTGTGCAGCTCTAGTCCTTTCTTTGTTTTCATTAATTTGTTTGACAATTTATGTTATACAGACTTTGTCACCTACGGCACTAAATCCTTTGGAGCCTGGTGAAAAAGTGAATGTTTGCCCCTGTTCCATGAATACAGCTGATTTCTTCAGATCCTCCAGGGAGTAAATGGAGACAAGTTTTCACTTTCAGCATCTGTGTCTTATTGCTGGCATCTGGCAGCCAGTGCGCCCATTGCTGGGAATAAACAAGATGCAAAATACACTGCTTTATTTGTAGACTAATCTCCCCAGCTTGCTTCAAGTTTCCTCTTCCACCAGATGTCACTGAGTTTAGGAGTAATGATTTGGCCTAAATGGACTGGTGATTGCTACCTGCCAGGGAAGCAGCTGGAAGAAGTACAAATATTTTCATTCCATTTCAATACACGTTCATCCTTCACTGATGTCTTTTCTGGGGTTTGAGATGTGACTGATTCATTCCAGGTCTGTATGGTCACAACTGGGCACTTTTTCAGTCATCAGCTGTTGTTTGCTGTAGCTTTACCATGTCAAGATTATTAGGTACCATTTATGAGTACTCCAGTGGGTGCTACTGTTTTCTGGTATAAATGTTCATTGGCAGAGCTTTCATGAGCATTTCTCTACTCCAGGTCTAAAGCAGCTTTTTAAAATTAAGTTAATTTCCCTTTAGGTGATATTTTCTGTGTTTCTATTCCATTTCCTTCTCTGTACTTAAAAGAGACAGCAGTCTGGCATGGCATACCTAGAGATGATTAGCAGTTTCTCTTAGGGATTTCTGGTGGGCTAGGAAAGCAGGTGAGTCCTCAGACTCCTCACATCCTGTCTTCTTACTAAACCAGTTGCCATTCATTATTTCTAAACAAGTCTTGCACCAACTGAACCATGAGTTTTGCAAGCACTCCACGTTCCAATAATCTGAAAGACACCTAATGTGTGTGGGGCTTAGCTTTTTTATAAAATTAGGTACAAAACATAAAAGAATCAGAGTAACAGCTCCAAACTCACTCACGTGCCCAGGATGGGAAAAACTTGACATATAATCCAAGATATTCTTTGCAGTTTGTTTGGGGTTTGGGTGGGCTGCTGCCCAGCCCCCAGGGCAGTGTGCCCTGCAGCCCTGCTCTGCTGTGCCTGCACTGGGGGACCTGCAGTGCTGGCAGGGGTGCTGCCTGCCCTCCTGTCATTGCCAACGTAGCTGTACTCTGTGAAAAGGGTCAGCACGAGATTGGAAAATGATGAATGCTTTGGTGCTGCTTCATATCTTTACACTTTGATCAGAGGTAAATTAATTTGTATTTTAAGCCTATCCTTCAAGTTTAAGGCCTGCTGGTGCCATTGGATGATGTATCACCAGGTTTTTTATGACAGTGGTTTCTATTGTCTGACATAAATAAATTCAGCAGGCCAGGTCTGTGTTACATCTTGCTTTCTTCTTGAATTGTTTGTACTTTCCTTTACAGAATGAAGAAAGTGTTTTGTCTTCTGCTACCAAGCAAATGTCACATAACAACTGAGCATTCTGAAAAATTCAATCAAATGTGTCTGCATATTTAGGGAATAAATAGATTATAAATCTGCAAGGTACATGTATAGCTGAGAGATAAGGGAGGGGTGCAGAGGGCACAGGCTTTAACTCCATGTGAAAAGTGACCTTTTTTCTCCTGTGTGAATCTGATCTCTCTCAAGCTACACGTATTGATTGTTTTCCAAAAAGAGATATTAAACTTATAGTTGGTTATTTTGCCAATCCCTGAGAATAGGACCCTCCACCAAAAGAGGCTTTTATGATATTTGTGTATTTTTTATGATGCATGGATGATATGGGTTTTTTATGTTGTTTCTAATGGCATTCACATTTGAGTTGCAGGGGGTGTTTCTTGCTGATGCTTGGAGCAGAATCATAAGTGTGGCAATTCTCTCCTGTGGTACTGGTGACATTTTGTCTTTCATTTGTCTTATGGAGATTACTGACTTGAGATCAGATATGTAAAAGGAAATCTCTATTTTTTTAAATAAAAAATTATGTTCAATTTCTATTGATTTTCAATATCACAGTCACAGGTTCAGGGGTATATATAACACCAGGATGTGTTTGTGTGTGGCATATTTCTAAAAGCAAATGTGCAGCTCAAAGCAACTTTCACAAATGCTAGAAAAGAGACTGTGATGGATACAGTGGATCATATCTAACATTTTCAACTTCTCCTGAACATAAGCTAAGAAGCTTACCATGAAACACATGAGTGTTATAAACTTATGATTTTCCATATTAATGGGAAAAAATTCTGTATAAGATTAATTTTTCTTCTGCTGTCTTACAAAATTTCAGTAATTGCTCCTGCCTATGTTTCTGGTCCCACAAAGTTTCTGTGGTGTAGCTAAATGCTGCATCACTAATGATCCTGTGTTGATTGATCTTAGAACTGGGGAGGAAAAGAGAATGATCACAGGAAATTTGGCTTTAAGGGCACTGATGATGGGCAAGGGCTGGGCCATGTGACACCTGGCTATAAACAGCATGTTCAGAAGTGATTGGATTGAAAAACAGCAAGATGTTTACTCATCTCAATAAATAGACATTTACAGGCAGTGTATTCTTTACTGACTATTAATGGTTCCATTTGCAGTTATAGAATGAAATTGATTATTGCTACTAACATAAATATGATCTGTTCAAAGCATTGCATGAAGGAAATATGTATTCTTTCCATTCAAAATACAGTTTTTCAGAAAAATTAAACTTGTAGTTATTGGTGTAGCCCACTGAATATCTGATTGCTTATAGGCATTGAACCAGGACAGGAAGAATCCATTTGCATTAAATTACCAGCTTGATGAAGGAATTATATTTTGTACTTCACTTAGGGGTTTAGATCAAGCATTCTTCAGGTTCCATATCTTGTATCATACAAAAGAAAGAACTGAATGAGCACATTTCCTGTTGATGCATGAAAGAGGGTGGTGAATCTAGAAAAATATTGGCTTTGTGGAGGACTGCACAGGAGACAAAGTAGATTTATCTCTGCCAGTACTCCAAAAGCTGTGGGATTCAGACAAATTCCTAGCTCTGTTTCTATATTAAAGTTAACAACTACCTTTTTCCAGTCTAATTTCTTTGCAAAAATGATCTGCTTTATGATGCACAGCATAGTAGGGGTTTTCTATCAGTTAGGGTCTTTGAGCAGGATTTTTAGTAATGATCTGTATACTCATGTTCCACTAAAGTAAAGTAAGGGTAAAATAAAAAATTGGAATTAAGAGCTGTATAGGAAGTCATAAAATGAAACTTACACTTATAAACTTGTAAGTCTGTAATTTTATGAAACCTGGAAGTCTCATTTTATGACTTTCTATAAGTTTATACACTTATATAAACTTATAGAAAGTCATAAAATGAGACTTCATTGGATCATTTGGAACAGGGGCTCTGAATAGCTTCAGAGGAGTTTGTGGCATTTTCCTTCAGCCTTGAACTTTCTGCAGAGATTTTTCTGGTGTTTTGCATGGCATCTGGAAAGTCATCACTTTCCATTCAGTTCATAACTCCCAGCAGGCACCCCTGGCATGGCAAGAACCCCAAACCTGAGTCAGTCATTCTGGAAAGTTCAGTGGCTGCTTGACAGCCCACCCTTCCCACCACCTTGATTACCACAGTAATGCACATTCACTAATTGGTGCTTGCTGCAACAGAAGCTGTAAAATTTCAACTTTTACTTTTAAACATATTATAACAAAGGGGATGCTTCAGCCCTAGGCTGAACATCTAAGCTAATCCTTCATCTTAGCCACTGGGTGGACATCTGCACATTGTTCCTTCATCTTTGGCAAAGATTTATCCTTTTTCAGGTGGGATTTAGAGGAGAATGCAGGTAGAGGACCTCATTCACCTTTTCCAGTGAGGTGCTGTCTTCTCATTTTATTAGACCTGTTCCCCATATGTCCAGCAGCCAAGATGTGCCTTCCACTGGCAGTCTTGATTTGACTCACTTTTTGGTTTAATGTAAATGTTGCAGCAAATATCTTAATGTCACAGAGAACTCTTATTGATTTATCTTTTCTCTCCTGCCAACTGCTGAATGCAAAGTGAAGAGGAGTAATTCCTTGGATTTAAGGGGATTCTGTATGCAAGTTTCCTGGAGGAAAAGGGAAGGGAATCTGTCTCAAATAAAAGACAGATTATCTTGTAAGGTGCCTGGTTTTTAGTTTTCCACCAGGTTTTCCTTGGTCAGATTATATGGCCTCATACAGTCTCCTGGTATCCAGTTTCCTTTCTTCTTCAGCCTAAGTCAGCATTACTGTGACTGCATCACAGAACCCAAAACAAGGGGCACAGAGGAATTGCTCTGACACTTCCAGATCACTTTTGTCTCCATTCTTTCCTTCCAACACTTCACTCTCAGATGTATTTATACTGTTTTTCCAAGGATCCTCCTATGGTTTCACACAAGGAGAAAGAGCTTACATTGTCTCCCAATGTAGGGAAATAATGCTCAAAAAGCTTTCACAACTGTTCATGTCTTGGCTATATTAGATTATTCCTTCCATGTCAATTGAATTCCATGCAAAATAGTAGCAAATATATGGTTGGTTTCTTGTAATCACTGACATCACTAAGATGCCCAGAGAGAGAAGTGAGTTAAGTGTTTGGTAGTTTTGGGAACAAGTTTTACCATCTTTACATGTGCTCTTAGGCTCAGCATCTGCAGAGAACCAGGATGCTCTCTGAGGCCATACAAAAGATGTACAGCTGAACAAGAGCTGGCAGATGTTCTGGTTACAAATCATTAGAGAGTCCTGACAGAGACTTTAAATAGTCATGAAGGCTGGCTGGATACAGGCTTCTTAAAAGTCCAACTGCTTCATACTGCAGTGATGCTGCTGGAAGCTGGGGGCACAAATTAAGGATAGTGGCTGTTCCTTAGGGCAAAACTCTCAACTTGAACTCCTCTGCACAACAAATCCTAAGCATGCCCTTGTTCCATGCATAGGGTTTGCATTAATCTTAGAGTCCCCTTTCTGTTTGGTTGTTTCATTTGTGGGGTTTTTGAGGAAAGTCTTGCTCCCTGAACCAGTTAGGAGGCATATTAGTTTGTTACTGTGCTGGAATCCACAACGTCAGGTTTTGACCTTGGACATCCATGGTAGGGAAAAGGTGTGGGACACACGAAGTCTTTGAAAGCCATGGAGTTAATCCATGGATAATTTGATGTTGCCCAGAATAGAATCTCTCAATGTGTTTGAAAGAAACAAAAGATGAAACATTCCCATCTTCCATTAACCTCAGAGAAACCAGGCAGCGTGACCACAGAAATAACACTGCAGGAACAGTGCAGGAACAGTGCAAGTCTTCTCTCTGCTTCTTTTGAAGACATGGCAGTGGCCTTCACAGTGCACTGTACACAGCTTAATTCATGGATTTGGGAAAAGTCTTTGCAAAAGTTCCTCTTCACGGACTTCTGCTTAAACCAAAAGCTGCAACTAGTCAAGGGAAGACACAGGAGTGGATACAGAGGATAAAGACAGCTAAAAAAATTTGGAACAAGCAATTGCTTGTCAGAAAGGCCCTTCTAAATTGGAGAGAAGCATTAAGCAGGGTTCCCAAAGGGGTAGTGCTTGAACACAGTCAGTATCTAATGTATATACATGACTGACGGGGAGAGTGAACTAGTTAGTTGCTTATTAAACTAAATTTGGTGCAGCAGAGGATGTGGAACAAATAATAAAGGAGACTTGAAAGAATTCCAGACTTAAGTATGAGCCCTGGTGTATTAAATGAGCTTTAATACAGACAGATGGATACCACAATAGAGCAAGCAGGAAAAGTGGTCTAAATAAAAAAAAAAATCATTTAAACTGTAAGAGAATAAAGCTCAAGGGCTGTAACTCTTACAGCCTGAGTAGAAAGGTGCAAAGAACAAACAGCATGTCTTTACAACTATTGTTTCCCATTGAATTAATTGATTCACTCAAGTAGCACCAGATTTTTGCCACATTTACACACCTGATTACTTGGCCCACAGATTATTCCCAGTCCTTTTCCTGAAAATATTTCAAAGTATCAGGGAATTGATTTGTGAGGCAATTCTAACTACTGATTTTTCCCAACAGTAAGAGCAATTGGAGCAATTCTATGGTAAAAACTGTCTCATATTCCTTTTACCCATACGTAGGAATGAAGATACATGGGAAAAACAGTGAAAATTTGGACTGTCACAACCAAAGTAAAAGAACAATATGGGTTTATTTTCCAGGTATATGTGTTTTTCAGAGAAGTTAATATTATGCTTATGCTCTCTGGCATTGTGCTGATATACATCCACAGTGTTCTGGAAATCCCATCTGTTGTGCTATTGCTGGCAGAGGTCCCCTTTTCTCTCTCTTGTCCCAATGTGCTGTATCTCCCCTTCTCCTGCTCATGGATTTAATGTAACTGTACACCAAATGCTGTCCATCTAGCTGTAGATCTGTGTCCAAAGAACTTTAGGGTAGATTACTTATAGAGGCCCCTTAGCACCAGAATGGCAGGATGAATAGGAGGTGTGTGCTGGATCTGTCCAGGATCTGCTGCCACAGCAGGGGCACAGGGACTCTCTCCAGAGGCTGTGGCAGCACTTACCACACACAGCTCCATCCCTCCTCCTCCTCCTCTAGGTGCATGGATAGTGTTCAGACCATTCTCAGGGACAACAGGAACCAGCCAGGCTTTGGGGCAGTGAGCGAAATCATCTCAAAAGCTCTTCCTCATCTCCTCTGATGAAAAGACAACAGGGCAATTATAAACATCCTGCTGCCTCAATCTGACAGAACCTTGCAATCCTTTATTGCTGGCATGAAAGGATCTGTAAATCCAAGGTCCTTGTCCTTTCCCTTACAGCTGACTTCTGTGAGTTACATGCCCCATTTTGCAGTATTTCATTTTTACACAGCCCAGAGGAGCATTGTAAAGTCATGTACCCAGACCCCTGCACAGAACTGTAGCACTACAGTGCTGCTGCCCAGGTGAGGCTCCAAAGAAATCAGTGCAGCGAGGCACAGCCTCTTATTGCTGCTGCTAGTGTAGTTATATTTTATTGTCTCGGCTGTCACCTCGGACAGCTTTTCTGGCACTGCCTGATGTGGGTTAATCATGGTTACTGGGGCAGAGACAGGGCTGTGGATAAATTACTGCCGTCAGCTTGGAGAAGGAAAAAAATCAATAGGAAATTCTGATAATTTTATTTTTGGTTTGGAAATGGACTGGCAAAAGGTTTTGGCAATGATGTAAAATGTATCTTAGAGATCTTTTTAATTATGATTAAGATAGCTGCTAAATTTAACAAGATACAATTAAATAGCAGTTTATTAAGTTTGAATTTGTTGCTGATTAGCGGTTACGCATGATGTACGTTTTTAATGTTCCTTTAATCCTGAATAAATGGTTTGGATAATCAATTGGTATTTAATGTATTAATTTCTATCTCAAAATGCAAAGAAAAACATGCAGTTCTGAGCTGTGCATTATAAATGCCCCACGTATTTCAGACCTGATCCCTTGCATTGGGCCATTTAAAGAAACTGCAGCAACTGTAGGACAAGGCTTCAGAAGCTCTTTGAAGTAGGGATTTTGGGGGTTTGGTTGGTTGGTTTGTTGTTGTTTTTTTTGGGGGGGGGTTGTTTTGGGTTTGGTTTGTTTGTTTGTTTGGGGGGTTTTGGGTTTTGGGGTTTGGGGTTTTTTTTGAAGGCTGCTGTATGGCTTGGACATGGCTGTGTTGCAAAGAGAGCAGGGGTCATTCAGAGACATGGTAGCTTTAACCTTTGTCCCACCTTGGGTTCTGCTGAACTCGATCCAGCTTCACTGCTGCCACTTAATAACATACTTCAAAATGTTTATCATTGACAGCACTGTCAATAAGAACACATGTGGTGCCTGCAGGAAATGCAATTTTAATTTAGAAACGAGAAGATTTACCAAATGTCTGTTTTGTTTTCTGTATTTTTAGAATTTACTCTTTTTTTAATGGAATGCTTTGGAATACTCTTGCTTGGAGCACACAAGCTGATGTTTTCAATAATTAGTGCTTAACACACCGCTTCTTCACAAGCTGTTGTTTGCTCTGTTACTTTCATGGGGGTTCAGAGCTTTTTGGAAATGTACTTTGTCTATGCACAGGGTTTTCAGGGAGCTTTTGCTGTGATACAGCACATACCCTAAAGTCTGAATACTGGTGCAATGCAACTTTTCAGGACACTTAACTAAGTGCCTTTGGATACCTTACTCTGAAGTCTCAGTGCTCATGTTTGGGTTAGTTGGGTGTTTCAGCTTCATGCTGTGCCTCATGCCATAACAAAGATGCAATATGCATTGCTACAAAGACAGGCAGCTGCACATTTGTATTTGCAGAGCAACAGATATCACAAAACAGCATAAATAGATTGTTACATCCACAGAAATATCCTGCATACTTGCCTTTTCAGTATCTCCCCCAGCTCTCCTGCCACATCACCCCAGGTTCTGTGGGTTCAGTTATCAGGAGAAAAAAAAACCCTGTCTCAGTAATCAGGAGAAAAAAAACTTGAGCTCTTCTCATAAGAGACTGTTGAATGGCTGCTTAGACCTTGAACCTAAAGGGTCTCATCAAATTGTTGTGTTATTTATAAGCCCTTTAGGAATTCTGGCCTATCAGGGCTTTGAATGCACATCCTTCAGGGATCAGCTTTGGGATGCCCTGCAGAGCAGAGCAGAGCAGAGCAGGGGCAGCCTCTAGAGCCCTCTCCAAGGTCTGCTGCAATCATGGGCAGAAGGGCCCATGCCCTGTGACCCCAATGGTCTCCACAGGATTTTATTCCTTCCTACTTCTAACTTCTCGTTGTTAAAGTCTCAGAGAACTTTTTGGAGTCCATCAAACAGAACTGAGCATTCAAGTGTCCAGATTTAATCCTCTGAGTAATAAAATAGTAAAAACAAGAACACATATGAAAAAATAAATAAAGCCTGATAAACATCTTACCTTGTACCATTTTGACCATCAGAATTATCACATTGTGTTCTTGACTAAGGGGCTTTGCCTTGGTTATCAAGTGCCTCAAAGCTTATCTAATTTTTTCACTGGATCCATCAGTCAATCCAATGAAAGGTCCATAAGTCCCTATAAACATGGCCTCATTTACATTCTTTATTTATTAAAGCTACATGAGAACTGGAACTACAGTTGCATTGTGAGTAGTAGATCCTTTTTGGAAGTGTAAGACTTAGGAGTAATGTAGCCTTTATGAAGGAGATATCCACATTGGGGGTTTGGCTTGTGTGATGGGTTTTGGTGTTTTGTTTGCATTTTTAACACCTTCATTAAAAAATAAATAAGTAAAAAACCCTATAACAACAACAAAAACCATCTTAAGATTTATTCCTTGATTTTGAATTGAAAGGACAGCTTTAATCTTTGGTCCTTGCTCTGTTATTGGGGTTTTTTTCACTGAGCTGCTTTTTAAATTAGTGGTATATAATATTATTGATGTCTGCTTTGGAGAGAAGCTAACATGGACTTTCTTAGTATGTGATTTAATGGAGAATCCAATGTGAATGATTGTGTTAGGGACTGAGAGACTTGAATCCCACAAAAGAAACCAAAATGCCCTTTGATGTACTGCCACCAGTGCATGGTGTGCTGCTGTCCTTGAACTGCAGTGCAAGGAGTCAAAAATAAGCCTGGGAGGCAAAACTCAAACTCAGGTTTAAGCAGGAAGGCTCTATAATTGCTATGTAATGTAATCTATATTTGGACAAAATCTTTTGCTCTTTCTTGGGCAGACTGCCCAGAGCAGAGATATCTCTCCAAAGAACAGCAGGTGGTATTTGGGGTATTGCCTTTCTCTTTTCCTATTGATCTTCTGTAAGCAATATGTCATCCTCAAGAACATAAATCCAAAACTTTCATATAAAGACTCCAACTCCCTTTGAGTCTTTATAAGCTCTTCAATAGCTGGTGCTGAAAATCCAAATGTTTCAGAATTGGAAAGTGTTTGATCCCTTCTTTTAAGCTGTACAAGTAGCTAAAATTTAGTATTTTCAGGAGAACTTCAGCTCACAGAAGTATGCTCTACAGTCATTATTTTAGGGAGATCATCTACACTAATTCAGGCTTTGAGATGCATGGATTTCATGGATTTCACTTTAGGGAATCCTGGACTTGGGAAAATCATTGTAACTCTTTAGGGAGTTATGGAAAAAGAGGCCCTGCAGCACAAGGAATAAGTAACAGATTATCTGATGGGAGAGTTATGCCTCATAACTGCTAATAAAAATGTACTTCTCAGCTTTATCTCCTTTAACCAGTACACAGGGACCCTTGCAGTCTACAAACTTTGTGACTTAGTTTCATTTCCAAAGCTAAGTTCCCCTGAATGCAAAGTGTCCATCTGCCATTTTTTGAATCTCAGACAAATTCCATTTTATTATAAAATTATATATTTTTTGTTTCCTTCTCTTTCTGTTATGTTTCTTTTATAGCTGTAGTCAGGGAAATGAGTCAAAATCTGACCCATCACAGAGCTGTTGGAAGGAGGGAGGACAGATTATTTTGGCCTAGGCAGAAAACATCTGTGATCAGTGGTGCAATCGTATTTCAGCTCCTCCTGTCTTTTCCTCTTTTTAACCACACTGCCTAAGGTGTTCCCACCAGATAATTAGATTAACATCCCAAATTTTTCTTCCCCATGCCTTTTAAAAAGGAAGCAGCATAGCATCCCACCAGATGGATTGGATTTGATAGCTATTCTTATATCAGAGAGCAGCAAACCACGAGACAAGAAAGCTGGGAAGTTTGTTGGAATATTTAAACCAGGACTCCTGTCCTCTTTCTGAAGTTATTTAACCTTGAGCTTATTTTTCTCGGAGAAAATTCTCTCTGATGTCAGAATCACTCAAATAATCACTGATGTCACTTAGTCACAAGACTGAATTTGCTGGTTCATTAAATATGTCTTGCATATGTGGTTTTATCTAAGTGAAGAGAAAAAAGCTGCAGCTGAAGGAAAACAGCTTTTTATTTGGTTTGGTTTAGATGTTCTTTAAATAGTGGGATTCTCCCCAAATCTGATGATAAGGAAAAGCAATTACTGAATTAGTGGGAACATTTTTGAAGTCTGCTTGCCTGCAAGATTGGTGTATGTTTCCCAAAGAGAGCATCAGGGGTCTCATGTTTAACACTCCCTGTGCAGCACAGAGGAAGGAGTGTTTGACTGTGAGACAGCACAATTAGATCAGCTGATTTGATTTATAAAATGTTATTAATCTGCCTGTTCATTACTGTAGGTAAGAGTTTCTAAGGTAGAGAGACATATATACAAAATTTTCAGAAGCTTTTGAACATTCAACAGGAAAGAGGTTTGAAGAAAAGAGTGCTTTGCAGCAAGGGCAGATTAAAAATCCAGGCAATGGAACCATCTCTGTACTTTTGTCTGAATCTTGCTCTTATTTGAGAGAGAGAGACAAAGAAAAAAATGGTTGCTGCTGTTAGACTGGCAAGCTAAAAGAAATTACCTCTTATTTCACACATTTTCTGTTGTGTAGGGAGACAGGCTCACGCCTATAGTCTCTGTGAAATAGATTTGAAAAGACAGTCTTGGCAAAAATCTAGGCTTTCTGCATATCATAAAACTGCATTATCTCTCCTTCAACTCTCTCCTAACATCATTTCTCCCAGGAATAGCCCTAAAAATATTTATTCTCTGCAGTTGTATGTGTTAGGTGCAAATATTGCTTTTCCTTTCTCCAGACTGTAGTGAAATTTAAGCTGAGATTCATGATGTCTGGGGAAACTTGGTGTCCTCAGATGTCTCAATACCTGGAATAGGGAGAAGGGAAGAGTTTGGTAAAAGGCTGTTAAATTTACATTCCTTTTGTTTCTTACTGTGAAGTAATGAAACTGTAACATAAAATGTTTTTTAAGACACACTAATAAATTCTTATTGTTTTACTGCACGTTGTGCTCTTACCACAAGATATTCTTTTTATTCGCCTACTTAGTGACCACATCCACGTCACCTATATTTTGAAACTCATGGAAAAGTATTCTGCTGCTTCTTCCATGATTATAGATGAATGAGTTGTGAAGATTCAGATCACGAGTCTTAGATCAAAGAGTCCTCTCTTCCTTTACAACTCAAAATAGGGTTTTCCTCCCTTAGAAGAGCCCACTCGGTCCGTGCTGCAATCACATGACTAAATAAAATCTAACAGTGCCATCTAGTGTCCCTCTTCTGGGATATTGCACTTTTTCAGCCCAGTGCTATCAGAGAGCCTTTGAGCATCACTTGTGACTGTGGAGCCCTCAGGGGAGAGAAACATTGGGGTTTTTTCCAAAACTTTCCTTTTAGTCTTTTTTTCTCAAAGAAATAACTTCCTATCTAATGTCACAATAACATTAAGTGTTTTATAATGATGCTGAGAACCTCAGCTTTTGCACAGTTTCCAAAGGATTGTGTTCAGTGTCAGAGTCAACTGGGGTAGGAAGTGCAGAGCAAACTTCTGTCTGTGCTCTTCCTCTCACTGTTCTGCTGGAAGCTGTTCGAAGAGTTGACACAAATGGGCTTCTTACCACAGAGTCTGATTCACGTGGGGAAAAGATTCCCTTGGAGAAGGTGTCCCTGCAGTTCTGTGACACAAACTGGTCAAAATGACCTTAAGGAACTAAGGAGAAAGGAAAGCTATTCAAGAAAACGTTTTATATCTCTGGGGATTAATTTAGAAATAATGTGTACAGGACACGTTTGAATACAAAGGAATAGCATGTCCTATAGGGGAAAGCCCAATTTTTAGCAGTGCCCCCAACAGCTTGCAGAAGATCACACTGTCCACAGCTTTTAGCACTGAGGGTGGCAGCGTGAGCAGGCTGAGTGTGCTCCCCTTCCTGCTTTAGGTGCTTGTAACATAATTTAAACATTCATAATGAATGGTAGAAGTACCTCTTTAAGAGATGCATTGATTTTAGATCTATTCACTTCTTAAATAAAATGAACTGCTACACTGAAAGCTTCTTTCAGAATTGCAGCCTGATGGCCCCAAGCAGACTGTCAGGCTGCATGTTTATTTACTGCTCCATTGCACCCCCATGATTGATTCTTTCTCACATTCCACTATTGATTTTTCTGTTCTTTCTTCAACCAAAAATATGAAGAAGTTCCTTGTAAGCCAAGTAACCACTGTTTGAAGAGCCCTTTCTTTAGGGTGTCTCTCCCCAGCCCGGGGCAGACAGACAGGAGAGCTCAGCCCTCCTGCAGCTGGGAACATCAGCACAGCTCCAGCCATGGAAATCGTGGAGATCAGGCCCCAGCTGCCAGGCAGTTCCAGAGGAACTGCAGCACACCCCACAGCCAAAACTGTGATGTGATCCCAGGTGACTGCAATAATTTTATTCCTGGAGCTTTATAGGGAAACATATTTTGCCTGTATTTTAGAAGATTTCTTATTACTGCCCTTTTCATAAACACAGATCAACAGATGTCCACAAAACCTTCTGGGATCCCCTTTCCTGTAGTCAGGTGGCTGTTCTTTGTGTTCAATACAGTCTCAATCTTTGAAATTCAGTGTAAAAATTTAAAACTTTGACTGGGAGATGAGGAATTCAGTCAGGTAGGGTTGTTAATACGCCTTCAGAGCTGTGCATTTCTTTGGTTGAGAGAAACTTTGCTTCTCTACGGTTTTGCAAACACATAAATTTCTCCAATAAATCTTTTATATTTACTGCCTTGATTATTTATTGCTCATGTGTTTTTGTTTCTAGTTTATATTCCTGCCTAATGAGATTATACAAGATCTAAAAAGATACTCAAATTTGCTAAATTGTGCTGAAAGCTTTGCTCACGTGAGGAGGAAAGTGATTCTGGTTGGTTTTGGTTTATTGGTTAGTATTTTTGTTCTTTTTTTTCCCCCTGTGTGTTTCTCTTTCTCCTGGTCAATGAAAACTAAGGAAACTTCTTTTGATCAATTATCATTTTGTAGGCTTTCATTGCTGCAATATTTAATATTTAGTTGACATATGAGTGTTGTTCAATTGCAACGTGTACATAGTGCAGGAAATAGACAAATGAGTTTTGCAGATCTTATATCCAAGGAAATTATGTTTACTTAGTATAAAAACTAAATGTTACATCTAACTGAATTGGAAGCAACTTCTTTCTGTTGACAAAGAATATTCTGTCATTGGCTTCATTCTGTACACTAGCAATATCCTGTCTGGACTAGAATTTACTTCACATGCCCATGCCTTGTGGGGGGTTATTTTTTTCTCATTCCAGCAGCAGGTATTGGCACTAGGAAGGTGAATTTATTCCTGCAGAAGTAAAGATCTTCCATTCTCAATGTCAGGCAAGTTGATAAATCACTGTAAGCCGGGGGCTCGTGCTGTGAGCTCAGGTACAGTTGGTCATCCATGCATGGACTGACTGCCATAGTTTTTTACAGGACAGAAAGATACCCTGGGACACACAGGTTCAGATTTTAGGTGGGAAAAGAGCACATGTAAAATGGTGAAATCAGCCAGTGAGAATTTCCTATCAGTTGTGAGAGAAATACAACAGGGAGGGAGTTTACACGAGGAGATGGGAGAGCTGCCTGTGGTTTCTCTTGTCTACTCAGCATGGAGCTGCCTGGCTCAGACCTGGCCCCACCCCACCACAGCTGAACTGGAGTTTGATTCCAGAGGAGCTCATTTCCATGGAGACCAAGGAAACAGCTGACCAGCCCTGCACGTGTTCTGCCAGGTTCTTAGCAATACAAAATTATGAAAAGAGTGCTCTGAAGCCAGTGAGATGATTTCTGTGATGGGTATCCATACAATAAACTACAGGTGATGCTTTCAGGAGCTGTGCTGTGTAAGTGCTGTACCTGGTTCAAGATCAGTCCTTCATATTTTGGTCAAAGTCACAATAAATAGCATGGGAGTTAGCCCTTCGCCCCTTGGAACAGTCACAGACTCTCCTCCCCCCAAAAATATTAGAATTGCAAATCATGATGAATAACATCAAGCAATCAAAAGCTAATATAGAAATGTATGCAGAGATAAAGCAGATATTGTGTTCTGCAGGTTTAATGAAAAATGTCTGTTGCTTTTGTAGCCATGCTGTCATTTGATCTGTTTCTCAGGCTTCTTTGTGATGAAAAATCTGAGCAGATTTATTCACAAAAAAATTGTGTTCTCTGGCCATTTTCTTTTATAAATATCCATTAAAGGTTAGAGTCCTTTTCTATTTAAAATCTGTTTCCAGAAAATAAATTTATGTTGGTGTTACTTTTGTACTGTTTGTCTTAGAGAACTTGGGATTACCCGTTATACAACCCAGAATTTTTTTTTTTCACTTGTGATACTTCCTGTCTCTCAAACAAGATTTCAATATGACAATGAAATGGGTATTCCTTCAAGAAGGAACTTTTGCATATTTTGAGAAGTTATGCCTCTTGGCACAAGAAAGACCTGATTGGTTTAAAGCAGTTTTTGAGGTCTCACAAAGAAAGAGCAGGTGTTGTAATGACCACATCAGTCACTGTGTTATTGGATCTTGCACATGCATGGTCCCTATTAGATTTGGCAAATCTGCAGCAGAAGTGTCATCTGATCACACAGATAAACTCAAAACCTTCCCGTTGGTCAATGTAGAAGGTGCTTATTCTGACCAATAAAAATGTTGTTTAATTTATTAAGCATAAACTCAGTGGGTAAGTTGAGAATAATCTCAATTGAAACATGAAAGAAAACAAAAAATGGAAAAAGGAGTCATTGCTGATAATGGTGGGCTGGGTTGGGTTTGGGCATTTTTATCAGAGCTTTTGTCCCCCCCCACTCCTGTGCAGTCCAAACACAATTATTGTGATGTTATCTGAGGCCAATGAGTCAGGCTGGTGAAATATCTTTTCCCCTAATAGCTGGAAGCCACCAGAAATCCTGTAGTGGCTAATTATGAAATTATCTGTCTCTGAGGAAAATTTCTTCTTAACTGTGTGAGCTGGCTTATTCCCTGGAGGAAGAATGTTTTATATTTCTCATATAATTATACAAGGGAGCTTAGAAAGTGCTGAAACAAATTCCTTTTTTAAAATAAGTGGATATTAGAAAATTTTAAAATCCATTTGCAGCTTAGACAGAAAATAACTAACATGGAAAGCAGACACAAGGTGTGAAAAAAAAAAATCTTCCAGAATATTTTCTTTCATTTTGAAGGGTGGATGTTAATTGAATATTTTCTCTCTCAGAAATGGCTAATAAGAGTGGATTTCATAATGACTGCTGGACAGAATGGGAAAATCAAGTCTGGCATTGCACAGCCTCTCCCACACCTAGTCCCAGCCTTGCTGGGTCTAACCCACTACAGGCCTGCACCAGCACAACAAAAACCATTTTCAGCTGATGTCAGATACAACAGCGTGAAAAAATGTCACAGATACATCTAGCTATAAAACACTATTAAGTTTGTAGACAGTGATATAAGTTAATTGAGCATCACTGTCCCACAGAGACTACATAAAAGCATAACCAGAGCTGAGCCAAGACCTTCTGTGGTTTTGAGTCTGCCAGCTTGCATAGCATCCCACGCTCTAAGGATGGGCTGAAGTTAATAATTGGCCTAATTAATCACCTACTAAAATGGTGCCATTGTAGCACAAGGGAGATGTGTGCAGAAGGGGCACAAGCCCGTGTTGACTGTGATTCTGAGAAGACGTTGTTAATGTGAAAATAGAAACCACCACTCACTGGTGTCAGACCTGGAGAATCCCAGGACAGGGTGAGTGCTGTCCTGCCACCACAGTGAGCAGCAGACAGTGAAGAGAGTAAAACTTTCCAGTTGGCTGCATGCTTACCTTGATGCTGCTTTGGTAGCTTTTGACCCCAAGCCCTGCCTGTGTGATAGGAGAGTGGATCAGGGCTGACCACATCAGTTTGGGGCATTCATCCAGGCCTTGGGCAAGAGCCAGCAGCTAATTTTGTCTCAAAGCCAAGGCAACCTGACTGATGAACAGCACTACAGGACAGAGGATTCACAAGGTTGGGACAGAGCCAGTCACAGAACTGCCTTGCACAAGCAGGTGAAAATGAAATATTGTAGTCTAATACTACGGTCTATTAGTGACTACAGACAGGATATTAATGGTAGGAAGGAGGTCTGCAGTGTTTAAAGCAATGGAGTGCATATAAGAAAATCTGATTTGGAAAATAAAACACCCACTTAAATGTCATATACACAGCTTAGTGTGATAGTTAACTATGATGATTTTAACTATGAACAATTGAGTTTATAATGAAAAGGGTGAAAGCCTCTTCACTAGGTTTCAGCAAGTACGGGGCTATCAAAATGTTGCTTTGCTTTGCAAAAATGTTAAGTTGGCATACATGAATTATTTAAGTAATTCTTGAAAGCCAAATGTCTGCAAAGGTACTGAGGTTGCATGCAAATTCAGAAACACAAGGATACTGCTGGAGACAGGTACAGTGCAGTAGAGCGTAAGAAATGCAAACTGAACTGCATAGCATACAAGCAGCATTAGAGAAATGTATTTCAGCTTCCAGTCAGTGAACCCAAACATGTTGTACATTATGCAGACTGCTTAGCAATTTGCATAATTATAAACTCCCCTTGAAACAGTAAACATAACTGCAGAATTCAGTAATACCAAAAAAAATCATCATTGATATGAATTGCTTATTTGACTTTTTAATTTTTCCAGGGTCTTTGAAAACACACAGGTTTTAGAACAGGTCAAATAGAGACTTTTACAGTAACAAGTAATCTATGTTGGAAAGAAATGGAGCATAAAATAAAAACTTTTTGTTCTAATATAAAGTAGTGGTCTTGTTGACTTTTGAAGCTGTTTCTGGTAAAGTTTTATTTTGCAATTTAGATACATCCTTAAATTCCTCCAAAGAGTGATCCATTAAACCACAGACTGCCAATATATGAGGGGGTTCAGAACAGATTATCCTTATTGCTGTGGATGGCAGACAATATGATTACATCAGGGACTCTGCCGTGGCTGGAGAGCAGAGGAGCTGCATTAGCAGCAGAATACTAATATTGATAGTACTTCACAGGAGACTGCAGAACTCTTCCAGGGAGATTCAGGGGAGAAATACAGAAGTTTAAATATGAAAATGAAAGAACTCTCAAGGAGACAGGAATAAAAAAAAATAATCCTCTTGTTAACAAAAATAAGAGAACAATGCATTGGGAACTTTCGTGAGCTTTATGTCTGGTTCATATTTTAAAGAAGCCTGGTTTGGGGAGCAGCTAGAGAGGGAAACTTCTGCCCCAGAGAAAATGGTTGTCCTCAGAGGGGTCCTGTCCTGGGGTAATTTATGTCATAGCTCCAAGCAGATTTGTCATGTTTTGTGTAGAGTAAGTGACCCCGGTAATGCAAAGGCTGCAGAGTAACTTCAGCCCCAGTGTTGGCTGCTGAAAACTCTGACTGGGAGGCAGCCACAGGAAACATGGTGGTGCCACTCAGAGCAACATTCCTGAGGTTCCCTGTTGACTCTGCTCTGTGTACTGAAAGATGTATGAGGGAAAAAAATAATGCAGAGATGGAGTGCTTACAGAGTCTGAAGAGCTCTAAAGGATGAGCAGGATGTGGGTACTGCTGGTGCATCACTGCCCTGGATGTTTCTGTCCTCAGCAATTTCGTTGCAGGGCTGTTTGTGTGAACTTTGAGACAAGCAAAGATGTGTCTGCATCTACCTCTGTGAGCACTCTGAGTCATCCTTCAGTACTCCCTATTCCAAAGCAATAATATCCTTAATTCCAGGCTTTTAAAAAAGCTTTTAGAAATTAAATAATTAAAACAAGCACCAGGAAAACAGACAATTATCAAGCAAACAAAACAGAAATTATAAGCTTCTATGCAAAAGAAATAATTACCCTGGCAGAGAAAACTTCTTCTAATCTTTTCTAGCGAGAATGACATAACAATAAGTACTGCGTAATCTTTCTTTTTTCCTGTTCCTAGGAGAGAGAAAAGCTGCTCGTTCAGACAGAGCAGGATCCAGTTAATTTTCTGTATCCTCAGACCGATTAGTCAAGTTGAGGAATCAATCTCTGTCAGAGTCATGCCTGAGTATTGGCTGTGTGGGAGAGGGATGGTTGTAATGGCTAATAGTAAATTCTTTCAGAAAGGTAAGAACATTATTGCTATATTTAGTCCATATGTACAATAATATTGGCATTCAGCTGAGATTTCTGAAAGGTTTTCATTTTGAATACACTTTTACAAAATAGTTGGAGACTCCATTCTCTTTATTTTTCTTATCTGTTTACAATCTTCCCATCAGTGTGACCAGTAATGGGATTTACCTGCAAGCGATAGCTAACTGACTAAATCCACAGAGACACTTTATTTATGTAGTAATTTCAGGAGGATTGGGAAGGTGTGGACTAGGATCACATACCAGTATTTGAATTCTGTTGTATTCATGAGGCTTAATTTGAACCACCAGCTCAGCTGCATTTTCTGCCCATCCTTTGTGGATAAAGTACTCTGCAAATCTTGCAGGTATTTAAGCTCCTGAGCTACTGAGCACAAGTTAATGCAGGCTGTGAAGCTGTAGGGCAGAGGCTACCAAACTTCCTGACCCCGAGGGCCATTTCCTAAATTATTTAATTGTTTCTTACAGCCATATCCTTTTGTAACTCTGTCTGTATTTTACAGACCCATTGTCCCTTTACCCATCGCTGTTCAGAAACAGAGCTAATTTTGGCAGATTGCTGTTATTACATTGTACAATAGAGACCTCCAGGTTCTATTGAAGAGTGCAGTCCTCTCTGCTCATTAACAAGCATGTACACTTATGGTTTTGTGCCTTTTTTTTAACTCCTCCCTGTTTCAGAAATGCACCTATGTTTAAAGAGCATTGTTCTGGGATTGCCAGTTCCCCCTTCCTCAGCTTGTGCTGACCTCAGGTTCAGCACTCTCACTCTCCTGCCCTTCCACACCTCTGATTACAAACACTCTTGAGTTACTCTGCACTTGGGCAGATTTTTCTCCCTTGTGGTATTGCAGGCAGAACTCTCCAAGCAAGTGCCCTAATTTGAGGTTATCCAATTCCACATGTTCTCAGTCACTCTGGAAACATGCTCTTAGTAGTTTCTCCATCAACTGTAAAACTGACAACAATGCAGCATTCTCAGCTGAAAAAGGCTAGCAGAGGTAGGTGAGGTGTTGCAGGTTCTCTGCACAGGCAAATAAAGAGTACAACCTTTACACAGTAACTCGTGCTGTTTGTTCTTTGGCTGTGCCACTTTCATTCCTGCCTTGAGCTATGTGCAGCATCAGTGTATTCAGACTGATGTCAACACAATGTTTTCTTCCTATTCTTGCTTTTAGTGAGCTTTCTAATTATTGGAGTAGCTATCTGGATGGAGTGGGCCCAGTTGTTAGAGGGGCAGACCTGGGGCTGCCTCTCTGTGTGCAGGCTGGGCTTGTGCCTGTCTGTACCACGCTCAGAAAAATTCTTTGGAAGAGTGGAGAGTCTTGGCTCGGCACCCAGGGTCTCATTTTAAATAAACTTTGTGTAATGAGTAAACCCAAGGAGGCTATTTTCATTGTTTTAATAGAGTTTATGTGCCTGGATCACATAAGTAAGAACCAATTAAAGAAATCTGGGTGTTTTCTTTAGCATTCTCCAGGGTGCTGCCAACAAACATATTTTGCTGCCTGCAGCCTGTCTGTTACCTTTTACCACAGATATTCTTTTATTTCCCTGCCCATTGTTTTAGTTACTTCATGAATAAAGAGAATTTAATTTGCCTCAATCTTAGAGCTACTGCATTTTTAAGTAATTGCAACTGATATGGGACTATCAGAGCTTAGCATATTATAATATGTATTAGCTGCTCCAGCTGGCTCTTGTAAACAACCTCTTTCAGTAATATTTCATTTCTATGCAGCTGGAGGTTTGCCTGAGCATGCAGCATACATATTTTAGCCTAGAAGAGTTAAAAGTACATTTGAAAAACAGAAATTCAGGGAGACAGTACTTGCATATACTGGGCAGTGTTAATGTTCCTGTCACACTGAAAGAATTTTACAGCCTCTTATTTAAAATTAATTTGTGGATTTGAGTCTTGCAGAGAACTTGTAAATAGTCTGTTCTGGATTGGACAGCAAACCATCAGGATGTACAGAAGATGATTTTAGAGAACAAGGATGTTTCTCCCAAGCCATCCCTCCCTATGCTTCATCTCTCTGCCTCTCCTTCTTTTGTGTGCAGTGAAGTTCTTCTTCATTAACATCCTCTGGAAGATAAGGCATTGAGATCCTCAGAAGTGGCCTTTCCACACCAGGTGTTCTTTTTTATTCCTTTTTCTAACTCATTATCTTATTTTTACCAAAAGGCTTTTCAGGAAGGTCTGCTAGGAATTGCTTATAAAACCAGCCAGTCCAGCAAGCAGAGAATGAATACTGTAATTTGCTACTTTGTCTGGAGTTTAATTAGCCAGAGAGAGGTTTGGGGAGCTCTGAGACTTTCTGAGCAGCATGGTCAGTAGACTGTGGGTCTGTGTGTGTGTGGATGCCTTCAGGCCAAACGGCCCTCTGAGTTCAGTCTAGTCAGGTGTTCTTTTTTGGGGTATAAAGAAGAGAGTGCCAGGTTTTACAGAACTAAGGCCAAATATCCTCTTAGACACACACACCTCTCTGCTCTTAATTAGTCTATTGGCACACTGTGTAAGCTTCTATCGAAGCACATGAGGACATGAATCACTGCCTTCAAACACCTTGGTGGAACAGCCATACAATTCACAACTGGAAACTTGACCTGAAGTAGTTCTTAAAGTACGTAAATCATGTAGATAGAGATGTTCTGTGTGTTATTTTCATTTTGCAGGATCACAGATTTTATTGTTTGACTTTGTATTAATTATTTGTTCTTTGTGCTTTCATGGTGTCTGGTCAGAAACTCTTATTCAATTACAAACACTAATGAAACTGTTCAACTATTGCTAGGTCGATTCAGGTGCTGTATGTGCTTCAAAATTGCTCCTCTTTGGTGTCCTTTTGAGTGACACTTTTCTCTGTTCCTGTGTCAGACTTGTCCAGGACAGAAACTGGCAGAAACTGAAGGTCTTCCCTGCAGCGATGCCTTCTTCATCCACCCCCTGTGCTGCATCTGCTGTTGTTGACTGGCAGCTGGCATGGTCACCACTTTCCCCAAATTTCAGAAAAAGTGTAGGTGATGTGACAGCTCTGTTACTCCCACCAGTGGTGTGATAGTGCCAGGAAATTAAATAAGTTGATGTAGACACGAAACGTGAGAATACAAGAAAAGTACTAATACTGACTAAGTAGAAAGTGCTGTCAAAGTAAAACCACTTGGGAAAAGAAGCATGTTTTCTCTTTCTTATATCTTTGTGTTATGATAATCTCAGGAGACACAGGATCTGTAAGAAGAAATTGCATGTTGTGACTATATGAGGAAAAGCAGTATTGTAGCAGTGGTCTAGTCCTGAGCTTTTGTCAGTGTTTATTGCCTTAACATTGTTGAAAGTGACCAAAGCAATAGCAAGCAAATGGATTCATTTGATAAAGTATTAAAGATGTCTTTGGTAGTGTAATCTGACCCAGAGGTTTATTGCAGGTCTTGACTTTAACAGGAGACCAGCCTTTACATCTTGAACTTTGTAGGCAATACTGTTTCATGAGCTGGTTAGTGGGTTTATGTACCTCCAAGACTAAAACATCAAATAGCTAAAGTTCTTGTAGCATGTGGTTTATTTTCTTTGCTGTTTTTGTTAGCAGCAATTCTATTTTTTGACTCTGTCTTAAGGGAACGTGAGTCTTGAAGTTGCTGTGGTTTGTGCACAAGGGCAGCATCTGCCTTTGCTACCTGGGACGCTCTTCAAGGAGTGTGTGGGTTTCCAAAGGTCCAGTTTGGATTCTCAGTGCTGTCCACAGCAACCAATTTGGACGTAATTCAAGCACACAGCTCATTTATCCCTTTGCTGTACACAAATTTATCCCTTCTTTATCCCTTTGCTTGAACAGTTTTGCAGTTGCTCTTGCCAGGTGAGTGCAAGCTGGCCTTGCTGCAGGAGTTTTAGAAGCTGCCCAGCTCAGCCCTGGGTGGCTGCCATGCAGGGCAGGTTCAGGTCAGTGCCCAGAGCAGTGTCCTGGCCCAGCTGTGTGACAGCTGTGCCAGCAGGAGCAGGAGCTGTGTGCCCAGGCACATGTCCTGTGACCAGCAGGGGTGACCTCCGGCAGAGGGCTCAGGGATGTGACCTTCCGAGCTGCCAGCTCTGCCAGTGGTTTTCAATCTCTCCTGAGCTGGGAAATACAAGCAGAGTTATCAGGAACACCTGCAGGCTGTGTGAGCTCCCTTCCCTGTGGGAACAACAGCACAGGCTCCTCGCGGGGTGCAGATACGCCTTTGCTGGCAGGCTTTGCTCCACCTACTCAACAGTGAGCAGTGAGGCCAGCCCATTAAATCCCATGTCTCCAAGGGGCTCATTAGCTTGGGCTCGGTGCTTTTAACCACAGCTACACAGCTTTCTGCTTTGGAGCAGAGTCACATCCTCTGAGCTCAACAGACAGGCTGAGAGCTCCTGT
The DNA here is from genome assembly GCA_013400495.1 of Nicator chloris. Classification (NCBI taxonomy): domain Eukaryota; kingdom Metazoa; phylum Chordata; class Aves; order Passeriformes; family Pycnonotidae; genus Nicator; species Nicator chloris. The sequence goes on along the minus strand of WAAE01015860.1, from coordinate 1,827,383 downwards.
CTGCAGACAAAATAATCAGCAGATCAACCTCAGAGTCACACTGGCATATGTGGTGGTGATCTTCATTGGGCCTGTGATGCTCTGCTGACCCCAGTAACTAAGAAAAAGTGAAAGCAAACCTTTGAGATTACACTCTTTTACAAGGAATATTTAAAACTGAAAATAAATCACCAAATGACTGGGCCAGGCTGCCATAACCCTCTGGACTGCTGCCACCTGTCCAGCCTAGAAGGCAGAGATAATTTCAAGTGATTCTTTGTATCTCCCAGCATGAAGAGTACTTAAATCACAGAGGCTGGTGCTTCTTGGCTTTTTAGCTAGGAAAATATTAATTTCCTGAGATTATGTTCCCAAACTCATCATTGTCTCAGACCATAATAATAAGATCTCAACTACGAATGCTAAAGATTCCAACTTTTCTAGTGTCTTTTTAAATTTTTTTAATCCCTTCTTTTGCAATACTGAAGAGCCTGACCCGCTGTTTAGAAGCTTAACACTGACTTTTTTTTTCTTAGAAAATCCTATTTTTCACTCTGGGTTCAATACCCTATTTATTTCTGTAGGCTCAACCATGAGCCTCAAAAGTTTTAGGTTTGGGGGTTTTTTTAAGGAAAAAGAAAGTTCACATTTTCTTTTAATAGATTTTAATCCTATGTTTGTCTGGGGAATTCAGCAGGGTTTTGTCTTTGTACTGATGACTACCGTGAATTCTGTGAATACAGTTTGTGTTTGGCATTTAGTTTCAGTAAAGAGAAACATATATTTAAAATATCTCCATTATTCTATACTTAATTTGCACTTAGCAGAACTGTATTAATGGAAAAAGAATTATGAAAGAAACATTTCTGGATTGATAACTTGATCTTTAAGTAAAAAGTTCTTGCAATGGCTGTTTCTAACAAGCTCCTTCTCACACAGCTGCAATGTTTTTTTCAAATTGACTTATTTGCTCTTTGACATGATAAAAACCCCTGCACTTATTTCATCTGAATGATGAATGATTGCAAGGAGGGAAGAATACCTTGCAACAAAAGATACCAGTGATGCTCTTTTCATTACTGATTTTTTATGACAAAGATCAAGTGAGAGACCTGCACATCCACTTAGGTTATTCATTACTCTTCATAAAATAATCTTCACATTTGAGAGTTTGTTTCAGCTACAGCTGTGGAGCTCTGTGGGTTTTAATCACTTTTTCAACCACTTGGATCAAAATAGAAATTTTGCCTCCTGTGAAAAATTTTCAATTTGCAGTCTTATTGTACGTCTTTATTGTAAGCAAAGAAAGGAGTTTTTTTTAAATGCTGAAAGTCCAATTTATGGAAGATGAGACAAATTTATTTTCCTTTACGAAAATGGACTTTAATAAATGGGCATTTTATCACATATCCTTATTTGATTCCTTTTTTATTTTAGCTGGGTTGGTTTTTTTCTATAGCACAGCATGCATTTGGGAATGATTACCTAAAAATGGAAAAAATATTACTTTCAGAATTTCTTAAACCTGTTGCTGTATGATATCCCTTTTAGTAATGGCTTTTCAGCCTCGGTTTTCCCAGCATAGGAACTTCCCACAGTGTGGAGAGGGCTGGGAGTGCAGAGCTCCTTGACATCCAGATCTGTGGGCAGCAGTCTCACAGGTGTGCTTGGCTCCTGCCTGGGGCCAGCCAGGGGGGCACGGGAAAGAGTTCAGAAACATCCAGGGGTCACCAGGGCTTGTCTGGCTGCTGAACACTCCTGCTGTTTGCTCCGTGCCTGCCCCTGCATGACCTTCAAGAAGGATTAAACCTGAGAGTAGCTGATTTCTGACATGGAGAAATCTCTGTGGTTGTTAATTCAAAAGAGAGAGAGGCTTTTGGTTTGGAACTACCACCTATGGTCACACCTCAAATGTGTGGCTGCATGCTGTTTTTTTCATCTTTCAAGGTCTAGACGAGAAAAATGATTGAAGCATGTTTAAAACCAGTGTGAGAGATTGTGTGTGTATGTATGTACCCAGATGTATCCACACACTGCATTTTCCCTACAGCAGATCTGAGCAGAGTTCTAAGGAAGTTCAGTTTTGGTTGGCGACATGCATTTTATCATCACTGTTATTTATTTATATTGAGTGTTCTCTGGCAAGAGTGAGTTCTCTGAGGGTTAGGCACAGACTTCCCTGCAGTGTCACTGAGAGCACTTCTCCATAGTCAGGATGGAGTTAGGAGTCTCTGCTGGTCTCCCATGCCAGGCTGAGGCTGAGGAACCCCTTGGCATTACTGCAAGGCTCACATTACCATCCAAATGGCATTTATTCAAGTTCAGTAGCACATGCCTTATCAGCCAACATAATGTGGTAACCGGGCAAATAGTAAAACTAAGGGTTCCTCTTGTATTCCTCTCCTGACATTTGGATGATCCATCACCCACCAGACCTTGCTGTAGTCCTTTGGTAATGTTCTCTGCTATTTTAACTCATTTTCCAATTAGGCCTAAGCATTTCCAGTTTTGCAGCTAGTTTCCCATACCCAATTTTGAAAACATGCTGGAGCCTTTAGAAGTTTATAATGTACCCTCCAGTTCACAGTATCTGCTCTGCCAGGCTGCTTTATAACTTGGTACTTCGTAAATCACTTTGGAACACCTTGTACATAAAAACATTATCTGAAAAAGATTCTAGTCATGGTCTTGTTCAGGTGAATTACCACACCAAGGAATTTCTGCCACAGCCCTCTGTCATGGGGGTTGTGCAAATTTTTAAGAATTTTGCATAAGCTGATGAAGAATAAAGAAAGTAGACAAGCCTTGTATACTCAGTCCAGATGTCCTCATTTAAATTATCTGTCAGGGTAGAACTTGGACCATTATTATTGAATGTATGCAGAAAGGCATTTTTGAAAAAGAAATCAATAATGTAAAATATTTTTAAACTATTATATTTTAAATAAATATTAATGTATTGCCAGGAAAGAGAAAAATAATGAAGCTGATCACTAAAAGCACAAAAATGTTGGGAAGCTCTGGGGCAAAATAAAAATCTATCATTATGCTTGTCCCTTAAAATCCATTTCATAATGCTCTTGTAAATTCCATTTACAGGAAGTGAGGAGAGATATGGGATTCTAGAAAATTGCAAAATGTATTTAAGCATCACTGGACAGTAAAGTGATTTTTACCACAATATGTAATAGAAGAGCTTGAGTCTTTTTGAAAGACACTGAGGGCATGTCCCTTGAGTAAGAGAATAGGAATGAGGTCATCGTGTCAAGATGAGGAAAGCAATTAAAAGGAAAAGAAACTGTTGAAAAGCTGTAAGCAAAGCTTGACTTAACAAAGGTGACATAGAAGGGAAGTTCAGGGCAGTTGTAAGCTGTGTAAGTGTGTGCTAGTTTGAGGGCAGGCCAGCGGGAGGAATTAACTCCACACAAATATCTTGCAAGATGTTCCAAGTGAGAACTACAATTTAATAGGAAAATTAAAATGAAGGCAATAGTACAGAAACACTGGCTTAACCTGACAAAAGTCAGCGTACAACCTGGCAGCCTGTTGGTCAGGGTGGTGGTAGCAGTCCAGTTAAATGGTGGCTGCAGTCCTGTTGGAGTGATGAATGTGGTTTTGTCGAAGCAGCAATTCTATGGAAAGATCCAGCTCTTCTCTGGTGGTGCTGGTTATCAAGCTCTTGTCCACTGGGAATCCAGTGGAAGTGCTCTCATGGTGTTCCAAGCCTCAGATTATATACAGGTAGGAATGTTTGGTTCCTCCCTCTGGGCTGGGCATCTCGCAATGGGATGATGTGGTTCTGTCAGTCATGCTGTGAGACCTCGATGGCCCATTCCAGGAGACAGCCCCCAGAGGGAGTTAGCAGAGCTGAATCATGCAGAGGACAAAGAACACTTCTCCACCAATTTTAACATCTTATGTAGATGGTAATAGAGTACATACTTTTGGTTACACCTTTCATTGTAACCCAAGACAAAGTGGTAGAAGATGACACAACAGGGAAGAAAGACAAAGTTGCACAAAGGTTGAGATAAGGCTATAGACTCTTTTTTTCTCATCACACATTCTGTTTCCTGGAATGTTTTGCAGTCCTTCAGGCAGGTGTACAGTATTTCAGAAAAGGACATAAGTGCTATGAAATAATGAGGACAAGGTAAAAACAGATGTAATGGGGTTTGCACAGAAAATGTGGAGAGGTGTTTTTTTTTCAAGTAACTTCCAAGGCAACATTATCTTGAATGTCATGGCTGGATTACATGACCACAGATCTATGCAGGACAGAACCACTGCTAGTCAATAAAATTTCTTTTCAGGTTTCCAAACTGAGATTAGGAAAATATATAATCTCACCTGTCCTTCACGGCTCATTGCTTTGGTTGACTCATTGGGTAGCATTATGTTTATCACAGAAAGTTTAATTACCCATGATTCTAATTTATAAACAAGAAATTAGTTTTATTAAAAGGCTGTCTGCAGAGCACACTCTAGATTTGCCTGCCTAGACCTTCTGCCAGTCAAATCATGGTGGAATTTTCTGACAGCACTTGTCACTATTTGTTTGTTTATGCAGTAGAAACACAATGCCTGGAATTATTCCCCTTATAAGCAGGAGACCAGAAATATTTGTATTCATTTTTGGCTGACACGAAATCTGTCCTTTAGTTTTGTATTTGCATGTGTGTTTTCCAAGGGGAAAAAAGATTCTCAAATGCTCATTGACCCAACACTTGATGTGTAAATAGGGGATGGAAAGTTCCACTCCAGTAAAAAAAAAAAGAAAATCTGTGCAATTATTATTTCAATGAAATTCATTCTTGCTTATGGCAGCAAGTAGCCAGGATCCATTATGTGCCATCATATTGCCTTATAAATAATTGCTTTTAGTCTCACAAAACATTGCAAACAGTATTAATGCCTCATTAATTAATACCATAATTGTGTTTACTGCACATTGGAGCAGCCGCTATACAAAATTTACCACCATAACTGCATTTTTATTGAATGTGTCTCTTTGGTATCTTGTATTGATGGAGCAAACTTTGAAACAGCTACCTTGTTACAAAAATGAACAGGCTTTGGTGCTTGTCACTTCCTTTACCTCCAGAACACAATTTTACACTTTTGTAATGGTGAAAATGATTTTGGAAATGATTTCTCATTGCTGTTGATTTTTTTTTTCTTTTCCTGGAATTACACAGATATGGGGAATGGTTTCAAAATGCCCAATCCCTGTATTGCACTTGAAGACAAACTTCTAAGATGGTAACAGTGTTTCTCTTTGCCAAGTGGAACATGAAAAGTACTATAAAAAGACATTGGTACAGGTGAAAAGGTCATGCTTTTCTGTAAACCATGACCTCCCCTCTCAGAAACATATGAGTCATATTATGACACAAGTGATCTCTGAAATACAGGTAGTTAAATTGTTCTAAATCTAAAATAAATTGTCAAATGTATCCTTTTTTTTAACCTATTTTGACTTATCTCTATAGCTAGTTAAAGAATAAGTAGAAATTCCTGATTTGAGACTTGCAAAAGAACGGGGGAAAGTAGAACAACCAAGCCCATAGGTTCTATTGTTTTATAAAGTAGCACCTTGTCAGCACCCTCAGGCCTTAACCTATATTTGAAAAGTCATGCATATGTCTTTGTCAGTTACCTATGTTGTAAAGACAAGCTCTTAGATGTAACAGTGTCTTTTATGTTCACATTGACACTTGAGACCATGGTCCCCCATGGTATCTGCATGCAACTTTCATTAATGTGTATTATAAGCGAGAGTTTCTTTCTACAAGATGAAAAAAGAGGGATATTTCTAGAATTTTAAAGACATTCCTGCTTGTGTACCCACAAGCTACACATTTTGGTGTTCAACACTTCCTGAGAGATCTTTATCTTTCTAAGTTCTTTATAAAGAAGAAACTGTGAGTCCAATCTAGAATGTAGCCTTAGAGGGAAATATGACTAGATCATCTGTTTTAAGGATGGAGAGGAGAGCTCTTCTCCTAGGCTATGGTATTCCTTGGCTTAGCCAAACTTTGCTCGTTACTTATCTAGAAAATAATGAACAGTGATTTTCCTGCTCTTAGCTAGCTGATGCTGTACTCCCTCTGGAAGTATTTATGTTGGGGGTGCTGCTATTTTAAACACTGAAATTCTCACAAATAATCATTGATAGGGGATTCTGTAGGACTGGTCCAGCAGAAGAGGGAGATCCAGACTGATGCAGCTTCCTCTTGTCAAGCTGTCCATGATGGCAATCATTTTCTTAATTGAGTAAATGAGCTAGGTACTAATGGTTCCTGCATTTCTCATAGAAAGAGAAAAGAGACAAGGAAACCACTTTTAGCTCCTTTGGGTACTTGAGAAGGTAATGGCAATCTTTGGGTCTAATTTAACACTTTCATTATTTTTCTACGTAAAGTCTGATTTACTGGTAGTAATTGAATTGTGTGTTTCACCAGTTTTCTGTCAATGCATCTTTTTGTTCCACACAGGCAGTGAAGAGCAGCAATGTGCTGTACAGAAAATCAACAACACCACCAAGAGCATGCCCTTTAAAAAATTAATTTTAATTAGACATTGACATCTGGTATGGACTGTGAATGCTTATTTGCACACCTGCAGGCTATTTGATATGAAGAAATCCCAAGTACCTGAAAAATTTGTCTCTTCTCTGCTCTCCTTTACCAGAAATTCCTCTCGAGAAATGAGAACTGGAGACAAGACCCGTGTTTTGTGTTAAACACTTCTCCCATTTAAAGTTATGGGTGTTCTCATTTTTCTCATTTTTCTGCTGCTTTCAGGCAGAGGAAAGAGCTAAAAAAAAAAGAGGAAAAAAGTAAGAGAGGATTTAATTATAAATAGAGAAGGAGAAAAACTTATTTCATTACCAGAAATGTTACGTGCTTTGCTTTTTAAACTATCCAGCCCTTTAGAGGTCCTGACGGTCCTTGCAGGGGATTGCTTCAGTTTTGCATGTTCAAATCTCAAGGATGCAGCATGAATCCTCAGGTCACCCCTTCAGCTACTTCAGCAACACACCAGGAAGGGATTCATCTGTGTAAGCTGCAGCAAGTGCTGGAACTGTGTCATTTATACTGCAAGGCCCTTTCCTTTTGGTATGCAAAATCTGACACATTGCTGCTGGGAGGGGAAGCCTGAAGTTCTGCTGCTCTAGAGGCTTATTTAGGTCTTGATATATGGTCCAGAATGCAAATTTTTTTATTTGTTCACCTATGGGCATCTCATGTAAGGACTTGCAGGGCACCAAAGCATCTGTCTGGATATCAGATGTATAGTCTATTTTATGGGTTTGTAGCATCTGGAAGAAATTATGCTTGTGATTTATACCTGGTTTCCAGTTCTCTTGTTTTCAGAATCTATCAGAAAGAATCCATTCTGCTCACAGACTCTTATTTGCTTGAAAAAAACCCAAAACAACCCATATAGCATACACTGCAGTAATGTCATGAGTTTGTCCTAAAATAATTATTATTTGGCTAGGCAAATGTGGCAAGTCAAAAAATGAACTCGCCATTAGCATATACAAATTTCTATGAGTTAGATAATTTTTTTAAAAAAGAAAGAGTGGAATAGGAGAAAATGCTTTACCTGAGCAGCATCACTTCTGTGCAAACCATGAAGGAAAGGTTTGGAGGGATCAGAGCGCCTCCCTTGCTGAAGAATTATCATCCCACTAGCTATGATCTACTTTTACAGCTGTTCAAAACCAATGACTCTAAACCTTGCTTCTTAATTGCTTATTTGGCAACAGTATCAGTGGGAGATATTGTACAACCTTTCTCTACAATAATAGTTAATCACAAGCATAAATGCTGCAACATTAGAGCCCTGTAATAAGGAAATCCTGCCATGCTCTTTGACCACCAGACAGGACTGGGTGACACGGCACTAATGCTTCTGATTTGCTTTGGCTGCAGAAATCCAATGGCAGAAAAGAGGGGCTCCACCCCATTTCTTTTTGTTTGTTTTTAAGCTGGGGGTTTTGTTTTGTCCCCTGTGCAGTCTCTGTCATTTTGCCCAAATCCTGAAGAGTAAATATTCCTTTGCAGTTTCTGGCCATTTCGTCAAGAGGATGAGACACAAAGACTGCTCTGAATGTATTAATTAATATGTCATGCTCAGGCCTTTTCTTGGAGGCCTGTAAATCTTGAGGAGCACAAAAGAAGTTACAACCACAGAGAAGGGAAACTTGGCTGATGGGATGAGAGAGCCTGTGCTTTAATATGTTCTGCTAACTCCACAGAATTCTGCTGCCTTTGTAGAGCTTCTGTCCAAGAAAATCAATATAATTCAATTTGGTCCAGTCTCTTGAACAAGTGTGTTGTTATTATTTATGTATTTTCACTATTTTTTCCTCTGCCGTCTTCAAGTCACACTTTTATGTTCTTAAGGATAATAATGGGAAACAGAAGGTAAACGTATTTGCTTTCCAAGGAACACAGAAGGTGATACCATATGGCAAATATGCTTTTAAGCATATGGCTGAGAAAGTTAGTATCTTCTTAGTCAAATAAATATTTTTTAAAATCTATATGAGCTTGGTTAGGGTTTTACTGGTTTGTTTTCCAGTTAGTGTGGTTTATAATAGCACCAGAAAGAAGCCTTGTTCTTTGAGGATGGGTACAAACTGTCTCATACACGGAATTAAAGCACCTTTTACTGCAGGTCTTTTCACCTGCATTGTTAAATTTCTTGTAGGAAATAGTAGAAATAACAAGACTAGAAACTTGAGTTTGGTCTCATCATAAGAAGGGAGAATCTCCCTACCCTCAGCAGAGTCCCTGATAGTTCCCTCCCTAGAATACTGCTCTTTTTCACTTTCTTCAGACTGTGTCATTCACTCAGCTAATTGGGCAACTTTAACTAGGTCAGTCAGCTCATTCTCCCTATGTCTGTCAAGAGCAGAGTTAGATGTGCAAGTGCAAACTGAAATATGTCTGATTCTGTTGGCTTTAGTCCTTGGCTTACTGTCTGGTATTACAGCACTGGGCTCAGTGTCAGTCAAACCAAGCTCTGAAAACCAGAGCCACACAGGCACAAGCGACCAAGTGTCTCAGAACCAAACATGCCTGTGGTGTCCATCTCGCAGCTGGAACTCCTTCTAGGCATATCACATACTTATTGATTACATAATTGATTCATGGAGAGAAACAGCAGTTCTTTGACCTGGAAATGCAGAATACCTTTTCCAAAGCGAGTAAATGGGCTACTGAGATAAAAAGGGAAGCACTCAGTGGTCTCTGGATATTGCAACGTAATACTGCCTACGCTAACAGGATATTAATTGAAGAGAAATGACGGTGGAATTTTGGACTTAGTTTTCCTTGCTCTTCTGTGTTTAAACCAGTTTGTAACAGTTCTGTGTCACTGTGGTTCCCTCCCCTGAGGGAGCCTGCCTTTCCCAGACTAATGCAGATCTGTCACTGGTGTCAGCTTTAGCATCACTGGCAGCTGCTTTGGTATCTGGTTCCCCTCAGCTCCTGTAAGGCTGCACTGCTTTCCCCGCAGGGTCAGTGGTGGCTCGGAAGGGTCACGGTTGCTATAAAACAAGAGCTCAGGCAGCCGAGTGCCTGAGGCACAGGGATTTCTCCACAGGAGCATTGACCCAAGCTGTGAGAACCTGCTAAACCTCTAGCTACCACTAATGGAAAGTCCATTTATGTAATTGTCCAACAGGCTTTGTAAAACTTCAAAACTCAGTTTGGTTTGGGATCATGATCTTTCTGATATAGAAATTCAGCTTGTATCTCTTATTCTTCTGCTACATCTGAGTGTTATTAGGGGTGTACCTGTGTATCTGCAAGCTTGTGCTTTGGAGAGAAGATACTTGAAAGTGAAAATGTTTAACTCTTTCTCCTCTGAAGGCTTGTTTAAAAATTCTGGTGTAAACGGAAAAATGAAAACTAGCATGACCAACCCCAGAAATTTGCTATTTCACCCCATGTGTCCCTTGCAAAGCAGTTCAAGGTCTCCAGATGTTTGAACAGATTTTGACACCTACCTGACCTGCACAGTGAGTGTTTTGATAGGTCCTGTGGAAATCTGGATGCAGCAGTGGGGGCAAGGAAGCAGGAGGCAGCAGAGCCTCTTGTGTTGTTACGTGCAGTGCTGTCAATCCCATGAGTAAATCCACTCCAGCTTTTCAGCTGGTTCACCCTTCCATGAGTTGTTATTCTGTGTCACTGAGTGATATTTCAGGAACCAAGTCAAACATGTTAATTCCCACTATCTCCTATCATTTACTTTTATGAATTTATATTATTTTGAGCAGCAATTACTGGCTGACTCAGTCATTGGCAATGGAAAAAGTGTCATTTGAAGTAACTCAGGCCAAGATTTAAACAAGAATGAGATTATTTGATAAGATGTCAACAAGTGAAGGTTGCAGCCTTGTCAGTAATGACATTGCAAGTTCTCTTGTGTCCTGTGCAAACTGTCATAACCTTTAAACAGGGGTTTCAGCAAGATGAATTGCTTATGTCACACAAAGCAATGGGTCAAATCCAGATTGGAATAAATTGAAAGTTCAGTAGGCTCTTATTTTCTGGGGTTCCAAATCAATTCGAATATTTAATAAATAAATAGAATTTTCATAAAGATTGTAGAATAGTTTCTTTGGCTAAAGAACCTGACTTTGAGACTTGGAGACACAAAAGAATGTTAATACTACTGTGTGCTATGCAGCTGTTGACTTTAAGTGTGAAAATCCTAGAAGCTGGAGCAGTTGGATGGGATTAAAAAACAAGATGTTTAGTTTCTTGTAGAATGGGTAATGCTGTATACAGTTGTAAATGTATATTAGTTCTTGAATTGGAACAAATATCTTTATACAACAAACCTTTTCTGCTGTTGGAATAATTCCTCAGATGACCCCAATCAATTTTAGAGTTCTATTTTTCATTTGAGCATAAGTCTAAATTTAAATTAAAAATAAAATGAGTATTAATTATGTCAAAGATTTCTTCTTCTTTTGAATGGGCAGAAGCTCCTCCAATATTTGCAGGAGTTAAAAGTATAAACAAATGGCTAGATTCATACGTCCTATCTAACCACAAAAAAACAGTGCACCAGATGGTGAATGCTCCTGCTCTGCAGTTGTAATTCACCCTTCATGTTCCTGAGGATATGGAGTTGTACAGATAAAGCCACCTCAGAAGGGAGTGGAATTGGCCTGGGAGAAGGTGCAGTCAGTACACCAAAAGGAATGTGAGTCAGCTTTTCCCAGAAGTGGAAGTCAGAGGATTCTCTGAATCATGAAAGTTGCTATCTCAGAAGCGTTTACACACAGAGCTGTTCTGTGCAAATAGTCAGTGGGATTAGCATCAACAGCAAAAGCACTGAGGGGCTGATGGAAAAGAGATGACAAACATTACACAGTGTGCCCTTTTTGGCCAGTGCACAGTCACTGTTACAGCCATTCACTTGTGACTGTTCATGTCCATACAGGCAATAACAGGTACTCATTATTTGTCTTTGTTACCTGCTGGGGCTTTCATCTTCTTCCTACAAAGTGAGCCATTCTTTCCTAACTCCAGATGTAAGGTTTGATAACTCCTACCGTGCTTGGACATGAGAATGTCATCTGGTATATCTTCTAAAGCATCCCCTTTGTCAAGCTTTTCCAACCTATTTTTATATTTGCACTTTGATGTAAGTGACTTTTTTTTCCCACCTAGCTCATAATACATGAAAGACAAAAAAAAAAGATATAGGTACAATAATTGCCAACAGAGAATATTTGACAGGAAATGACAGGTTCTTTCCATTTAAAAAAACCCACAAAGGTTTTCATATAGATTTATACTAATCTCTTTAACAAATTGTTCTTATATTAAAGATTTTGCAGCTAATACGTGTGTTACAGAAAACAGTCAGACACTTTGAAAGATCCTCATCAAGTTATCATCTCTTTATGAAAAATAATAAAAAAGAGCTTTTTTGTTTCCAAAGGTATTTCATTAAAATGTCCAGCTTGATAAATCTCCTGTAGAGAAAATGTCTGTCATCAAGATAATAGTGACCAGCTTCTGTGACAATCACTCCAGATGACAGACAAAAAGTGAAGCATCAGTTGGCAGTGCCCTGGCTAACATTCCCCACAGCTATTATTCACTTTTTCTGTCTGCTTCATCTATTCTTGTTTTCCTGCTTTGACTTATTGCCACTATATCTCTTGAGGTGTCTTTTTTTTTCCTCCAAATGGTAAAAATCCACACTTGTCCTTGGTTTTGTGCCATCCAAAAATAATCTTTATAAGCCTTCTATGTTGCTATCTTTCAAGCCTCATCTAAAGAATGAATTCATGTTCCTAAATCTCATTGTTGATTAATGTTTATTACTTCTTTTTAGGGTAGAGGAAATGAAATGTCTTATCAACATCTAACGTTAAAAAAATCTTTTCTAATTACACCCATTCTTTTCATAATGGTCACCCTCAGGTTATAGAAGTGGTCTTCAAGAGTGCATCACTACCACAATGTGGTGCAATAGTGGAGGTGTCTCGGTTGATTTTTCACTTGCTGAGATGTATGTGGTGTTATCTGGCCAGGGCAGCAACCTGGAAGTCTCTCTGTGCTTTTTCAGAATGCTGTACTTTTTACAGAAATTCATCTACAGTAGTTGAGCAGCATGCATAATGTGGCCTTCCTTCCATCCCTGCCATTAGAAGAGAGACAAAAAAAAAATGAAATAAAAACTAATCCAACCTTATTTTTCTTTACATTAAGCTCCAGTCCTGCTCATGGATGGCTCAGCAGGGCTATTCACAACAGCTGAGTGGTTAAACTGAGTCTACCCCAGCTGAGTCCTGCCTATTGCAACTCAGGTGTCTTGGGGTCCAGAACAGCAAATACGTTTCCACTCTGGAACCAGACACCTTTTTTCCTCCCACATTCCTGGGTGTGGTGCCTTACACCCACTGACTGTGCAATCCAGCATTTGTAGATTCCTCCTCCTCCTCAGAGCGTGGTTCAGATGGGGCTGTCTGGATCATTTCATTAATTGTTTAAGCTCTGAATCCCAGCTCCCAGTGCGGGGGTGATTATCTCTTCCCCACGGCAATAATGACAGTTTTCTGAGCTTTTGCTGAAGATTTGCAGCAGCCTGTTTGCAGATGTGAAGTTCAAAGAGCCCCTTCCACCGTAGCTCTTCTTGCCTACCTGCCCTCCCTGCACAGTGTGTGCTTCCAGCTGCCTTTGCTCTTTGACAAAACCCTCAGGCAAGTGAAATCCTGGGAGACAGAGCTGCCCAGGCTGAGGAAACACTGCCTGTCTAGTTTGCCAAATTAGTCTATAATAATCACATTCTTAAACTCGTCCACTTTCATGGCTAATTTGGCTGGCAGAAAATGAAGAAGCTATTTTTGCAGCATATATGCACCATATGAATATAATCACTTGGAAGCATTGCAGACTCCAGGACTGAATGCTTTTTAAAAAAATTTCTAATGAGCATGAGCAGGCTCTGCAGTTTGCAGTTGCCTGGGTAACTGAGATGAGACCTTTACCTGGCTCTTTCTCGTACCAGTGGAAGAATATACACTAATTCTGATGTTTGGGCTTTACCCTAAAGTATTTTATGGAGATAGGAAAGGTCAAAAAACATCTTTAAGCCTGCCCTTCCTGCATGCATCTGGGACAACGATCAAGCATTTGATCCCTTTCATAGGAGGGCTGTGTGTGACTGGAATAGAAAGGCGTTGGTTCCCTTCACTTCTGCATCTAATTGCAAATTCTGTCCTGTGATGACAGGCACAAGGAGGCACCGTGGGTGTCTACTCTGAGTCTGATTGGGCTTTGAGAAGCAGCTCTGAACCCCAAATATGGGGATTGCAAAGCGTTTTCCATCCACACAGTCAGGAGGTCTGCAGGAACCCGCTCCTGTGGGATCCCAGTCCCTGAGGCTCCAGTCTGGGCTGCTGGGCAGGGCTGGCTCTGAGAGCACTCAGAAATGTGTCAGTGCAGACAATGCCTACCTGCCTTCACAGTGTTGCTTCCAGCAGGGAACACATCTCTGTGCAATTCAATTAGCCGCTTGAAATTTCTGAGTTACTTGTGTCCTAGTGTGGCAGTAAAGATGGACAAAGACACCTGTTTCTTCGTGCAGAATAGCCTATCCTTATTTTCCACAGCTCATTCTAAAAGCATCGTGTTTAGTTCTAATTGGGCAGTAACCCACTGCAACTCAGTGCACTGGTCAGTAATGGCCAGTGTGCGTGTCCATCAAAAACTTTCCTCCCTAGGTATGTTCACATTCTTGTCTCCTGGGAAGATGTTTCACATGGGTAAAGGCTTTCTCCTCACAGATGCAAATTGGTTCCCAATTGATATAGTAACTGATTCTCACTGTTACAATTCCCTTCTCGCAGGAACTTAGGCTAGCTGTTAGCTGTACTCAGCCGAAGCAGCAAGGCCTGAACCAGGATTTTACAAGGCCTTTCTTTTGTAAGGTTTTACATATATGCCACATCCTAGTAAGCTTGGATGCTACATTCCTCCTACTGCTACAACTAAGTTGTTAGAACCAAAGTTTAGTGGCTTTGGAACATTCTGCAAGGCTGTTTTATCTGGATACTTGGAAAAGGGGGCAGATTTGAAGGTGAAAATGGTACAGTATTGGTACATCCTAGATGTGATAAATACGAATGGCAACCCAGTCCTTAATGTTGAGTTGTATTATACTGCAGATGGCTTGTACAAGTACAGAGAAGTAAGAGATGATGCAGAGATTATCAAAAAATCCCACTTCTATCAGGAGGTGGAAAAGACGGATAAGCATTTTAAGAAATATTAATTTAAATTTTACTTTAGCTTGTTCCTAACTTGGCATTTGTGAGTGAAATAAAGGCTAGAGTATTATTAGCTATAAACATGCTCTTTTTTCCCGTGGAATAGTGAAAGGAAATCATTATGCAATAATTATGCCAGAATAGCTATACTGCAGGAGCTTAATGGTAAATCTCCCTGTGTTGACAAGTTCACTGGCTGCCAAATAGACACAGAGGCCCCGAAGTTATTGCTGCCTCTTTCTGCTGCAGTATGTCTCACAGGGGATTTCATAGACGAGGAGTGAGAATATGAAGTAGATTTTAAAATCCTTTATTTTTTAAACTATGGGAGAACTGAACAGGGAGCCCGAGATTTTTCTCCTCATTTAAGATTTCAATTTGCCACTTAAGAATAAAACCCCTATTTCTCTAAATGGGCCAAGAGAACTGCTACTCTGAAATGTTCTTATCCCGCCGGCTCTCCCACATGCTTGAACTGCGGGCTCAGCTGGGTGCAGGCTGGCGGGGGCTGTAGCACGGCAGGGCCCGGCTGTGCCCAGGAAACAGGGCAGGGCCCGGCTGTGACAGGGAAGCACGGCAGGCCCGGCGGTGCCCGGGAAGCACCGCAGGCTCGGCGGTGCCCGGGAAGGACGGCAGGGCCCGGCTGTGACCGGGAAGCAGGAGGGGCGGCTGTGCCCGGGAAACATGAGGGGCGGCTGTGCCCGGGAAACATGAGGGGCGGCTGTGCCCGGGAAGCACGGCAGGCCCGGCCGGCTGTAGCGGCGCCCGCTCCGTCGGGGAGGCAGCGGAGCCGGAGGTCGTGCCGGTGGTGAGATGGTTCACGGAAAGGGTGAAGCAGCGCAAAGCAGATACGGACAGGGTAGCAGGACCACAGAGAAGAACAGGCGGGCGGGGGAGAGAAGGGCCAAGATGACCCTCCAAGCGAGCCGCTGATCCCTCCAAGAAACCCAAAGCAAACCCGGCTCCTGTTGTGTCGCAGTTCGCTGCTTTTATGTGCTAAGGTTCCTCCCAGAGGTTGATTTCCCGTGCGTTCTCCGCGGGCATCCGGGCATTTGCCCCACCGGCGAGTGAGGGGGTCACTGCCAGTGCGACCCTGGAGCCTTCCTCTGGCCCCATTCGCTGCTGGAAGTCTCCCCTGGGACAGGGCCCCAGCACATGTGCACCCTTTATAGGAATCTTTCACCTCATGTATAACATATGTTGAGGCATAAATAAAAATCAGATTTGTCTCTCTCGCCTGGATTTTTCCCAAGTGCCATTTTCCATTTCTATCTGTAAAACTGTGTTTGTGTTTTTCAAGCTATTTCAATCAGAAAGCATGAGTAAAGTCATACTGGGTAACATGAAAAAAGATACTATTTTTTTCCCAGGACGATGGACAGAGTCCATGTATGATATAAATCCACTGAGACGCAAATCTTTGTGTTAGAAAACCAAATGGGTGTCACTGTTGTCATCTTCCTTTATACACCATGTGCAATGGAATTCTTGCTTAAGAGGGCCATTACTGAGCCTTGTGTTAACACATTTCAGAGCATTTCAGAGCAAGGGAGTTCTGTGCATCACAGCAGCATGGATGAATGCATTGGCAGATGCCCAGGAAAATGAAGTGGCAGCAGCTCCTAAGATTAGCCTGCTTGCAAGTTCACTTTCGTTGCTCAGAAGCACCTTCTTCCTCTGCTCTTCTGCATGTGGAGAGCTTGAGATGGGCTATTAAGGCACACAGGTTTCATAGAGAAAGCATGAAAAGGTCAGGAAAGCTGCTGCAGCCATTCTGTATCTTACTTTCTCGTGTATACTCCACTTTTTGTTCTCTTTACGGAGAACAGCAGAGGGGGGTATTTTGAGTGATTCCTAACAGGGCATTCGTTTTCTACCACCTGTGACTTAGAAACACTACTGAAAACTCAACCGCTTTGCTTTAACTTTCTTCTAATCATACTTGGGCTGCTGTCATGTGAATGATGGTGAATGGCTAAGGTAGGACAGATTTCTTCAGCAAAATCTTCCTTTGGAAGGTGGCAGATTGTCAGGAACTGAGACTCCATCCTGGGCTCTGTTGCAAATCTGCCTTGGAGTTTCGCAGCAGCAGCCACATATTGCCAAGAACACTTGAAGGCTTCAGTTATAGTTCCCTGATTGCCTGAAATGTCTGGCAGTAAGCTCTGCTGAAACCACCACGTGTGCCACAGCCAGGGAGAGCCCTGCAGGTGCCCTGTGAGCTCCCACGCAGCTCTGAGCCTGACCTGTAACATCTGGAGCTCATCCCCAGCACAGATTGACAACTGTGCCAAATGCTGCTGCCGCTCTGACAGACACTCCTGTCCCTGGGTATTCAAACACCAGCTCCTGTCCAGCCACATTCACAGAGCGGCCTAAGCAAGCTTGAACTTCTAGGGCTCTGGATGGCAAATGCCAATAGAGTGCTTTGGGAGTTTTCTCTTGCAGTGCCACTAGCAATTTTTTTGTTCAAATGTGTTGCTTGGCTACAAATCTTTCTTTGCATTTGAAAGCTCACATAAAAACCTAAATCAGCTTCTCTGGCAGTGTTGGCTGCTGAAAGACTATCTTGCTTTTCAACCAGGAGTCTGAAAATGAAAATGTCCTGTAATGCTTTGCTTCCTTGCCACTTAGCCTGTTCAAACATTTGTGCCATCCTTCAAATAAAATCTACTCATAAATGGCAGCTGGAATAATTGACGCAGAAAATCACTGAGCACAGCATTCTGTATTTATTGTTTGTTTTTCAGTGACATGGATATTGTTAGTTTTAGTGGACTTGATAGCAATTCTTCCAATTGAACTATGTAACATAACTACATTATGGCTTCTTGCTCTCCTTAGCCTAACTTTGCCATCACAGTTGTTCAACATGCACTCTCTAAAAAAAATTGGTTCATTTCCATCAGTGATATGGGGGCAGTGAGGAGGCAAAGCACAGAACACACTGAGATGGCCAGGTCTGTTTTCTGCTTGACTAACTGGGGTTGGTTAAAAACCAAGGGGATAAGATTTCTGCCAGGAAATGATGAGAGTTGTACTGCTGTAGTTTGAATAATTTATTCAATATGCCTGTGTGTAGCTGTGGCTCATTTGCTGCCAGTCAAATAACAGCCTATAACCCCTGAACTATTTATTTGGCACTTTTTGGGGTGTGGGAAGTTAGCTTCCCCTCTAATCCTTATCCTTACTACCAGTCCTGTGGGAACAGCTCAGCCCCTCTGATGCAGCTGAGAAACATTGTGACCTAAGCTCCCTTTGGAGCTTCACCTCTCTCTTGCCACACACATTCTGCTCCCTGCCAGAGGTGGCGAGGGTTGGTCTGGCTGGCTCTCTCACAGCCTTCTCCCATCAGGTTGGGGTCATCAATCCTTACTGCAGTGCCACAGAAATGTGTTGCAATAGAACATGGATCCACCTCAAAGCCATCACACAGAGTTTTCACGTATCTGCTATGGCTTTAATGAAAAATTCGTCATTTTGATTTTGCTGACCTTTTTCTTTGTCATATCCTGATCTGAATATATGATTCCAGATTCGTTGTGTCCATTAACTGAGCTTCCAGTTAAACTCACATTTAAAAATTTAGCAGTCAATTTCAAAAAGGCTGGGTTTAGTTAAATGAAAATGTTGTCAAAGGAGCTGTATTAAAGGCATTGCAGCTAAATTCTGAATGAAAACAGATGTCATACTTTCCTGAATATTAATTTTGATTAAATCCTTGACTCCAGCAAAACTTCTCTGACTCATTTTACTATAGCTTAACTACTTTGTGTTGAAAATAATGTAGGTGTCCCACTTCTGATGCTGTAGTTAATAAGGTTGACGCCCTAAACATGTATTAGATTGTAATTAAAAATTAGCCCACACTACCCATAACAAACTAGAGACAAACTGGCTGCAGAAAAGTTTGCCCTTTATGCTGTACCTCTCTGGAGCATGAGTGGATTTTACAATGCAGAGAGAAGAAAGAATACATTATTCCTTCCCCCGCCCTTTTTCTACTGTCTAGTATGATTTCAAGTGGCTCTAAAAAAAACCCAAAAAGCTTCTTGAATAAAAGGCTGTAGCTTTCAGGTCATTTCCACCTCTTCTAAAACACCTGCATTTTATATTGTGTCTGACTGGCTCAGTTGTGCAGAACAAGGAGGGCAGTCTGAAATTGGGAAGACTTCATGATACTGCTCATCGCTTTCAACTCTGGACATCCATAGTGCTACAGTAATAGTGGATGGTGTTATTTTTCCAAGGTTTTCTGAATATTTAAGAAATTGTTGTTTATTCTTTGTTGGATATTTGCATCTCCTATGTGTAGATACTTAATTTAAAGCATTGACCTTGTACACTTATTTCCCTAGATAGTTTACATAATTACAAAATACTGGTTCCTTGTATTATCTCAGATTCTCTCCAATCATCCTTTGCAAGTCTCTCACCTTTCCTTTTACCTGAAGGAAGATTAGGATATGAATATGGGTATTTTGGCAGTGTGCAGCTCCCTAGAACTATTACCATCACACAGCAGAATTGGTACCCTTATGAGACCTCTGGTCTGCGTGTCTGTGAATTTCTTTAAAAAGTATCTGTAGTGCCTCTGTCCTTGGAGATGTGCAGAACCTGAGTAGAGAAGGCCCAGAGCAACCTGATGTGCCTCTGAAGTTTGTCCTGCTCTTGTGTGGATCTTCAGGAGTCCTGGCTAGTGTAAATTATTCTGTGCCACTAAATTCAAGAACTCAGGGCATAACCTTGCAAGAGTTTCCTTTCAAGCTCTCAATTCAGAACAAGTTCATCCCCTGAAGCAGGAAGTTAAGGGCAATACATAAATCTTACATGTTTATAAATGATACAACTACAATTCTAATTTGGATAGCAAGAAACATGCTCCCAGTGTATCATGTATTTTCCCTTATGAATTTCTGAGGTTTACCACTGTTCTTCAAGCTCTAACCATTCCTTGAAAGACAAAGTACTCATAAACCAGCAAAAGTCATTTATGCTCTGTCTAGTAAGTCAGGAGGAAAAACAGTTCAGGATCTGGGGCAGGTTTTACTTGCTCTAAGTCTACTCTGTTGCTCTCTGAAATGGTGCTTGAATATGCTGGATGAAAAGAGCATCCTGGATACAGCAGTAAGGAGGTAAAGTGATCTGGACGGGCTCCGAGGGCTGCTTTCCAGCCCATGAGGCTAACATGGGTAATATGCCTGTCTCTTCTGATGAATAGCACCGTGTGGAGAATCCAGTTGTTGCAGGAAAACGGACTGAGAGCATGTGCCAAGAGGATTGTAAGATGGCCTGTTAAGTGCTGAGAACATAGTTTGGAGTGTGTCTTGTTGAAAAGATCTGATTCAGTTGGCACTTGTTTCCAGCTTCAGCAGCATGTCTGGAAACAGAAAGCTACTGTGAGTCAAAGCAGGGATTTAGGCAGATAGGAACAGGGAGCAGAAAGCACCCATCTGCTGGAGCTGTCAGCAACGTGTGAGGTTCCCCAGGGGCTGTCCACAGAAAGGAGCTGTCTGGGTGGGAGGTTTGAAGGAGAGCCAGATGGCTGCAGTTGCTTGCAAGAGGGTTGATATGCCAAATAAATCTTTACATCTGTAATGTGTGAAAAGGGATCGGCCCTTGACTTCAAAGTAACAGAGTGTTTGTCACGCTGCCTGATACTTTTCTGGATTTTTTTCTGGCTTCTTCCTTCCCAGACAGCAGGGTTTGCTATAGCCACGCTGCAAATAGATCACGGGGTACCTGGTGCTTAATCTGTGAGCTGTCTAGCTAGCAGTCCTGCTGCTGCAAATGGTGGGGATGTGGCGCTATTTAGATTGGCAGCAAACACAAAGTTCAGAGTTATGGGTATCTGGCTGAGTTCCAAATGCATAATTACATTCTGCCTACCTAAAATTCCCCCTTACAGCTTTTTGAAATCCATTGCTCAAAGTTGTTTTTATAATGTTGCTATCTTTTTAATTGGTAACTACCTTCCACTCTACAAGCAACTCTATTTCAGTGACAAGTGAGGTGACCTTGTATGCATTGTGGTGTCCCCATCATCAATTGCAAATCCTTGTAAAAAAAGTAACTTTTTCCTGCATGCTTCATCCCAGCTGCCATCTCCCCAAGTATATGTTTCTTGTACTATGTACTTGTAAAGTAGTTGCCTCTAGTTTACCTAAAAATTAATTTTTCAAAGTTCTTCTATCATACAGTTACTTTCTGCTGTTTTCACAATGAGTCTTTCTTACCTTTTCCTGGTTTTTATAATTTTTTCACCATGTGCAAAACATCAGTGTCCTGTATCCCCTGTATTTACAGTGACCTGAAATTCAGTCATGAGAAAGATATTATTCCAGATGTGGACACCCCCTGCAGAAGCTCCCATGCATCCAGAGTCTGGCCATAATGTAGCGTCATAGCATTTAATCAAATATAATGAAGTAGTACAAAAGTAGGTAGATCAGTATCAGCACCATCACTATTGTAGGTGATACTGTCATCCCAGTGACGGGGCTGTCCACATGGTTCATGAATTCCATTTTCCCATTTCCAGGGCCAGCTGAAAGCTGATCTTGGAGTGCTTATCACACAAGGCTCTGAAGTGGGTAGTGCCAGGTGCGGGTATTGAAGGCTGAAATTATACAAGTTCTATATTTAACTGTAATTAAGCAGATACTTGAGTATCCGTTCATCCGGTTTGTGCTTTTTTAGGCTTGCCACCATTGAGTAAACGCATCATTTTAGCTCTATTCCTCACATTAGGTATGTGCTTGGGAGTGATAAAAAATGTTAAGCTGTGCAGGATGGACTTCACATAATTCTTATGGAAAATGTGGTTTGATGAAATTTCCATCCTGTCTCCTGCAGCCTCCTCTAAAAAGAAAAAAAAAAAAAAAGAAAAAAGAAACAAAAACAAAAACAAACAAACAAACAAACAAAACCAGAAAATATTAGGAGAGTATATTCCTCATATTCCTCACTGGGAAAAAGAAAGCAGAACAAAACATGCAGCACATTGGAGAGCTGCAAACTTGTTCTCAGATTTTGCAAAAAACATCACAATGAACCTCCCATGTTTCAGTAACCTGTTTATGCACTGAGGCTTTGAAAAAACAACAGATCAAACAAATACTTGAGCAGAGCAAGTTCTAAAGCCTGGTTTAGGGCAGGAGTATCAGCCACTGTGGAATATCACAGCTACACTTACATTGTAGCCTTTCTTTCAGGGAAGACTGCTGATGCTCAAACTCCCACATTGCTTATTTGTTCTCCAAGAGTGTATTTCTGCCACAGGCAGTCCTGTGAACCAGATTACGTGATTTAATATTTTGCAGGAGTTGTAATAACAAGGCAAGTAGGACTATCCAACATGGAGCATCTTCCATTTCAACCAGTAGGTGAAGCTGAGATTTATTGAAAAGAAATACTGCCTTCCTGCCATTAATAAAACTAAAGGGTTTGGGTAGTGCTGCACAGTTATTTCTGCTTGTGAATTTATGAGGGCATTTGGGGAGAGCTGTTTTTCTTCACCAGGTTCCCTTTCCCTTGCAGTGAGTGATGGTTGTGCCATGCTTGCTGCAAGGTGAGCAAACAGTTCATAAATGTAACTACCTTCAGGAGAGTTCCTGGAGCACAGCAAAGTGCTCTAATGGAGGAAGCAGGCAGGGTGGGCAGGCTGTAAAATAAATGCATTGCTACTTAACGGCTTGTCTGTGTTCTGCTTATACCTCACTTGCTGCCTGAGACAGACTGAGTGGAAATATTTGCAGTAGAGGTATCTCTGAGTCTTAGGCAGTTCTGTTCATCTCCAGTGTGCCCTGTCAGTCACCTACTGCCTCAGTGCCTATCCTGGTAATCTCTGCTGTGCTGAACAGGGAAAAAAAAACCTGAATCTGGGCTGGGAACAACTCATAAACTTATAAAAGTCACATATCTAATTCTGCTTATACCTTGCACACCGTATAAAGAAAAGATTGTTATTTTTAGTTTATTTCTTAACGCCATATAGCCCAAAGAGGAAGTTTGTTTCATTTCTGTGATTCAACAAGGACAACTTCTAGGTGCATTAAGAAAAAAAGGGAAGTTTTAAATAAATTTATATTCAAAATCTAATCTAGTAGAAAAGTGTCCTTTTTTTCTATTAAAATTTGTAGATCTTTTTCCTCTAAGGGCAACAAGATAAATATATTGTTTGCACTAAAATACTCATTTCTAATAAATGGCACTGACCTACTTTAGTGCTGTTACATATGTACTTGGGACAAAATAATGTGTTAATCTTTCTTTAAATATGGGAGTATCCTGTAAAGCTAAAACATGTAAACATAGGGAAAAAAATAGGAAATAGAACTCTGAATCCACCTTGTCAGCCTGCTGTTTGCCTTTAAATATTGTGCTGTTAAAATTATAGCTGTGAATTTGCCAAGCTTGGAGATTTGTAAAACACTCAGCTGATGTGGGTTAACCCAACATATTCTTCACAGTTCTACATTTTTACAAGCAGTAGTTTTCTGTGAAATCCTGTTGGGATGAGTGTAAAACTGGGACAGTTTCTTCTGAATTTTTGTCCTTGCCTGTGACACTAGCAGTCATTTTTCTATTTGCTAAATGGGTGGTTCATTTACATCATCAGCTCTTTACAATGTCTGCCTGGTTAATGATTGCAAAACAGACAGAGGGCTTTAAAATAATTGGTAAATTCTTTCTTATCCTGCCCTTATATCGATTAGAGCCAGAATCATTTGATCTGGCATCATTTAATATTTGAGCTCTCTGCCTGTTTTCTCATGCTGTCACGAGGTACCAGTTCAGTTGTGTGCTGGGTGATCAGCTGGCTGCTGCAACCTCCCTGTCTTGCCTCTGCACTGAAAAAATCTCTAAAATGCATTTCTTTTTGTAACCTTAGCATCTGTGCTGCTGTTCTTTGGGTAACCACCTATTTGCAGCATATTGTGTGACAGACCTGGAGGAGAACTGCCTCATGTAGTACCACTAAGCCCAAGAACCATCATCACCTCTTGGAAATGTCAGCAAAAAGTGGAACCTGCTGTACAATTGTCTTGAAATTGGTTTTGTTCCTTTCAAACTTCTGTAGGAAATCACCCTGCTGTGTGTATATAAACCTGTATTTTAGGTGATTAAGGAAATTTTGTTTTAGAAGAGATCGCTGCTTTATTTCTTAGTGTTGTCAAATCAAGAATTCCATCAAGCACATACTTAATATAGGAACAATTTGATAAAAGTACTGGCAAGTGTGGCAATGGGAAAGTATTGACGAGTGTTAACAGGAAATCAGGCCGTGCAATCTCATGCCTCAGACAGCTACAAAACCAGGAGCATTGACAGTCCATTTTTAAAAACAGCTCACTTTTACCAGTGGAAGCACAGCTCCTTGGTAAGGATGTCACAATTAGCCCTTGTGAACAACGTTCCTAAAGTGTATGTATTGCCTTTTGTGCCAGTGTTCCACGAAAAAGTTGCTTAGATATTTCAGATGTGCTAGACTGTTGTGTAATGGTAGGGCTGACCAGTGTGACCTGTGGGTTTTGTCCAAGGGGAACTTACTTCTGAAAATAATTTCTTGTGTAGAATTCACATGGTACAGTAACAAACCATATCTTGAGGCACTGCAGTGCACTGATGAATGAAAAGATGGTGTACTGGATACAGAAAGAGATGATTTTGCCAAGAGACTTTGTCTTCTAACTGCTAAGAAAAGCAGTAAAACCACCATGCAGTAACTTCTAGTTCAGACTGGTGTAATAGTAAGTACAGATTGCTGTGGTTATCTTACAACCTTCACCCTCTCAAGCAGTGGTGGCAGTTAATGTTACGAGAAGGAGCTTGCAAATGCCACACCTCTTATTCCAGGTAATGTAATTCCCAGCACTCTGTGGTGTTTATAACTTCACTGTATGCTCATGTAATGAGAAAGGACACAGAGATCAACACCCACAACACCCAAGTTAGAGGAAATAATTAACAAATAGAAGAGAAGAAAGAGCACAATTTATGTTGTTGAAACTGTCTCTGAATTTAGAGGAAAAGAAGTTCCACTGTTTACAGCAGGCCAGCTGGGCTTACATGAGATAACTAACAAATGAGTAAAATTCCAGGAAGTTAGACTAACAGCTTTCCAGGCTCATAGCACTCCCTGCTCAAAGCAAAGCTGTAAAAAAATGCTGGTTTCCACCATCCACTTCGGGGTTATAGCTAAACTCAGCTCACTTAATAGCTGGAGAAGATGACTGAGTCAAGTGCCACGTGTAACAGCAGGCTGTAATCATCTTTGTGTGAAGATATAAATTACTATCCAATGCTTTCAAAAACAAGAAAAGTCAGGTTGAAATCACTGTGGTAACGCACAAGTAGACTGCTCTGACAAAACACAACCTTTGGCAGTGGTACAGAACCTCTTTCACACACCCTGGGACCAGTTGTAACACTTCAGAATTTGTGAGGAAGGCTTGGCTGTGAGTCTCTCTTGTGTCACCAGTATAAGCAAGCAGAGGGTGATAAGAACTTTTTTCCTTTGACTCCAGAACAGACTCATGACCTAATGCAATTTCAGTGGGAATTGCTCTGTGTAAGAAGTCAGCCTGGAAGTGAAGTCATTTATACATCAGACTCAAAGAGCATTTATGTTACTAAGGTTTTTTGTGGTGTTTGACTTTGCATGTCATCTGGTTTTGATTATAATTAAATGAATTGAGAACTTTGAATAACAAGTCCTGTAGTTTGTAACAGAAATTAGCCACCCTCAAACTTTAAAGGCAAGCAAAAAATATTTGCTGTTTTTGTTCAAGCAAACCTTGGCTGCAAATCATCAGTGACAGTATGCTTCATGTTCTGCACTTTAAATACATACTAATTAAAACCTGAAATTTGTGCCAGTGTTTAGGATAGTATAAAGTTCTACAACCAAACAAATATCTCACAGAACAGAAGAACAAAATAGGTTTTCTTAAGTTAGAATTTAAAGTCTTAAATTTTTGAAATTAAGATAATAATAGCAGAAAAGATGTTTGGATTGGTTTGTTTGGGGTTTTGTCATTTAATGCAAATTTTCAGAATGTTTTTGCAGTTTGATACTTATCATTCTGCTTTAAGGACATATTTCAGACTTGAGCAATCTTAGGCAAAATTAAATTTTCATTTCCATGGTTAAGTAGTAATTAACAACACATATTATGATAATATTGTCTCAGATGTTGCAACCAGATGTGAGTGAAGATCAGGTTTGGAATTAGATTTATTAAATATATTTTGGGTTCAGCTTTAACAGTCACTGTTCTGGTATCACTTGGATTCCATTCTGCCTCTCATTTCTGGGATCAATCAACTGTTTGCTCATTGTAATGATTATTTTGCACTCACAAAAATTACTGCATAAGTCATTTGTTGCAAAGCAACAGAAAGGTAAACCTGGGGAATCTTCAGGACAGAGGCATATATTTGCTTTTTACCTTAAGGTTTCATATGAGAGTTCAGACCAGAAATAAAAATCTGCCAATGTTTGCTCTTCTTTTCCTTATCAGAGATTTTGTGATAAACTTTACTCAAAACACGGAGCTTGAGCATAGATTGGGAGAGGAAGTTGGAATTTGTCAGAGATTCTGACAGGAAGTATCTGTACCCAGCCTGAGGAGATGCTCTGCTGGGATAACAGTCTGTTAGGCCCAAAATAGTTACAGCATGGAGCATTTGCTTCCTGTCAGCCCATTTTTCTTGGCCTCGCCTAATTTTATAAAATAACTACATTGCTGAATAACAAAGAGGTGCTTCATCAGGTCTGACCCAGTTCTGTTTCCTAATTCTGGTATTTGCATATTATCACTATGTTCTCTAAATGCAGCCTGAGCAAATGGACTAAAATAATTTTTCTGAAATTTTTCTAGATCTCAAATTTTTAATGTGCTTTTGGGTCTCTGCTTATGCTGCCTCACTGCAGTGCATCTGATATTCTGCAAAGGCATAGTTTCTGACATGACTGGGTTAATTTCTCTTGCTTCAGTTATGTATTGTTCTATGGAGATAAGATGTGACGTTTCCCAAAATTACTTAATAATCCCTGTTTCCTTGCAAAAGTTCTGTCTGGAGTCACCTTGCAGTACAAACATAAGCTCTTTTTGTCTCCATGGAACATTGCCTGTAGGCCACTTCTCCCTGACTTCTTGCTTTAGAAAGAGCCAGAATAGCTGGACTAGTTTTAGGCAGCTGCAGTAATTTGCAGTGTGAGTGCATCAGTGTTTAACTCCTACCCTGTCCTCTCCCACTCCCCCGTCACTGCTGCCTGAGCTGGCTGCCTCTCAAGTGACTCATTTGCTCTGGAATAAGGTGACATTTCCTAAGGTTAATGTTACCACTCTGTGACCTGACAGATGGAGGAGCAGGAAAGATCAGAGATATGGATAGGATAAGGTGGTTAGAAACCTTTCTAGGAAAACCAGCCTTGACTGGGCATACTGTCAAGATTTTAGATTTTATTAACAGGGGTCTGGGGAGAAGCACCCTGCCAACAAGAGAGTTTTTGTATTATACTCCTTTGTGCTCTTATAAAATAATTTCTGTCGTATTATTCCTATTTTATCTATCTAGTTTATTTAAATGCAAAAGTGTGTATCCTAGTTAACCTAGTCTGGGAGAGGATGGCAGAATAGAAGAAGAGATAGGATTGAAAGGAATTTTACTAATGTTATTAAAGGGGAATTAATGCTTCCAAGGAGCATTTTATAAGTACATATTATTATGCATTTTATCCTCAGATTCTTATATAGAAATTTGTGGTAGTCTTCAAGGCCAAGGAAACCTGTGAGCAGGAAGGGGAGATCAGTTTCCTGTGTCCAGTTTAAGCTGTGTCCATCCTCCAGAAGCTGTCATGGTCCTCTCAGGTCTCCAGGTGTTCTCCACGTGGTGTACCACTGCCAGGAGTGTGTTTCTGGACTGAAGTGATTTTCATGTCATTCTTTCAAAAATGCCTGAAAATAATTGCTCTGGAGAGAACCAGAACAAGTTGATGCCCTGAACACATTGTACACACTTGTGCCACCAGCCCAGGTGTCACTGGCCATTCCTTCAACAATGCTGAGTGATTAGGTCCTGATTAGGCTTTCCCTTGATCTTTGATTGACTGGCAACTGTGCCCTAGTGAATTGGCAGTCTTTTTAGCCTCTCTGTTTTTTCTTTGCATTTCATGTAAACAAGTAACTATTCTCTTTGAGGCACTTTAATATTCAGATTTGGAGAACTGAAATTAGAGTCAGCACATTCTGACAAAAACATAGATGCATGAAAGGTTTTTACATATAAAGGATCTTCTGGTCAGTTTCCAGTTTATTTTCATTTTTTTCTGCTTCCATTTGGAATTTTTCAGCATTGCTGAGTTCCCACATGAACATCTGCAACATAATTTCAGCCTAAGTGCTTTATAAACATACACACTATAAATATTAGATTGTCTTTTAGAGGCCACTTCACTTTGATTTTGAATATTAAGTGGAACAAACAAAAAAAATTATTATTCAAACAATTGCTCTAATTTTGGTGTCCTCATTTCTGGCCTAAAATGCAACTGAATTCTGCTATTGCTGGAGTTTGAAATACATGGTCTTCTAATTAAGTGGTGTGCAGGATCACTCAGAGGCATACATTGGATAACAGGTATTGGTTTCTTTTCTAATAGCAAACTCACAGGACTTCTAAATAGGCAGATGGGAGCACAAGGGAACATTTCCCCATCCTGCAGCAGAAAATGCTGCTCATGTGATTTATTCCGAAAAACAAGAGGCAGCTGTGCAAAAAGCTCCACCCAGACACAGATGTTGGGCAGGAGGTGTGTATTTGCAGTTTGCTAAGTAAACCTTTTCTGATTAAATGGGCTTCCAGTACCGTGGGTCTACAAGTTGCCTCTCTTTGCCCTACCAAAACCTTGACTTGCCTCCCCGATCTGTGTCTCTGTGCTTCCTTTTCCCCAGGATCTGGGTGGAGATGGCTTCTTACAGTGTTTTGCTGGTGGCCAGGGTTGTGTCTACCCCAGAGGTTACTTTGCTCAAGCTGAGTTACTGTAGTCATGTTTAATTGATGTTTAGGAGGGCTTATTGCAGTCTGTTACTCTTTAATTCTTTTTAAATCCTTAAAGATGAACTTTTCTCAGCCATGGACAGATGGTAAGAATTGTAGAACCCTGATGGTGCTGGTTGCTGCTGTTTTCTCTGATTATTGGTGTCTTAACTGTTTTTATAGATCAGGCAGGTTCCCCAGATGCAGAACGCTATCAAGATATTTTCACTTCTACATTACCTGTAAATCAAGAAGGTCTCAGATAGCACAAGTCCCCTCCAAGGTTTAATTCCATTATTCCAAAATTTTTATTTTATTTCCTAATTGAAAGCAGGAGCAACTTTCCTTCTTGTTGCCCTGTACAGATGATGCAGCACCCATTGAAAAGAGCAGTGCTGAGCTGGAGATTTATGTCTTGTCAGCTGAATGAGTGAGAGGCACTGTAGCATACCCATCTTTTCATTTCCTTATCTGGGTTTCTTTTTCTGATAACCAGGCTATGGAAAGAATGGGGATGAGGTTTTATAGAGCTCAGGAAGAAGTTAGGTCTGGAATATTTTTACTTTTTCTCTATGAATTACCCTTCCTTCTATAAGCGAAGAAAGAATTGTATGTTTGCGAGTATTTAAGACCTGGAGGCTGTTCCAAAGGTCAGCCTGTTCCAAAGGTGAAACAGGCTGTATATACAGTTTTGTTTAGCCCAATGTATGTTCAAGTGGCATAGAAAAATTTTAAATATTATTTAAAGTGAACTATAAGAGATTCTGTATTTTGTCTCTTATGTTTCTTGGATAAGAGTAATAAAGGCCTGTTTTCAGAAAACATCTGTATTTAGGACAGTACCTTCATATGCATCCTCAAAACCACATCCATGCCAAGATGTGTAATTCTGACTATTTCTTAAAATGGCCTCACTTCTCAGTCTCACTTCTGCACTGGCCTGAACCTGCTGTTTTCTGTCTGCAACCATGTTTACTTATTTGAAAATATACATGCACATAAAATAATTTTAGGAATTTCCTGCCAAGTCTGGCAGTAAGGAAAGCCAGTGGAAAAGTCATGAAAACCACAGCCCTGGCTGCTGTTGCCATCTGATGTCTCCAAGTAACACCATGCCAGCGTGGACTTTGTAAGGGCTCTGTGCAAGTGTCATTTTCCTCAGCTGAAGATGTGAGCAGGGCAAATGCAATCCCTGCTTTGAAAAGTGGCAGAAGCTGCCTCTGCCTACACTTGTGAAAAGTACAGTGGGCCCAAATGTAATAATAGCCCACTATAGTTCTTGGGTGTGCTGGCAGCAGTGATATTCCTTGCAGCAAGCCAGATAATTTTAGTCTCTCTATTTAAATGAGCACATCATGTGGGAGACCAGAGCAAGCTCCTTATTCACAGAATGAAGTTAACACAGCATCCAGCAGTACTGTTTGCAAGCTGGAAACTTCCTTCTTGAATAATATTTGATAATCATCCTTATCTGCATGACCTGTATGTCAGCATATGCTGAGAGCACATCTATTTTGAAACCAGTCTTAATAACACAGCTGCAGCCCTGCAGAAGGGAGAGCTGCCTGAACATGCCTCCTCACTGCTCAGCTACAGCAAAGTTCTGCATCAAGCACTGGAATCTGCTCTGGGCTCAGGAAAGAGCCTTATAATTCACCTATTATTGTAAGATTTTTGAGTTTATTCCCCAAGGAAAGAGCATCTAGGTAAGACATGAAAAATCTGTCAATATAATACAGTAATAGAACAGTGAAGCTCTGTGGTCTGATGACACATTAGATTTATGAAAGCTCTTTTCTATTTATCCCCCACAAACACAAACCTGGACTCAAAACCATTATATAATTGTTAATCCATACATTTCTCTTGTCAGTTGCATGACAGCAGCCTGCACTGACCAAGATTTTTCAATGAAGTAGATTTTTGGAGCTCTTTTTTCATTCTAGCAACTTTTTTTAATACTGGAAGTATTATAGCTCTACTATAAAATGCTACAGGATAATTTTAGGCTGTGGTCTGTATCCTGCTAATCAATACAACTGCATTCTTCATTCTCCCCAGTCTCCTTTCCTTTTTCCATTAGTCTTAACTGCATGATACTTTCTCTGAATTGTGACTGAAGAAGAATTTCGATACAATGTCACCAAAAAGTGAAAGAGCTTTCTGGCAGATAATTGCAAAGCAGATAAAGAAGCTTGTGGCTGAAATTCCTGTAATACTCAGTCCACTTGGTAATGTTTATCTCCCTGTCAAACCTTCCCCAGAATGGCTCTTTTGAATGGGTGCTGCATCATCCATTTGGGGCAACAAGAAGAAAAGTTGCTCCTGCTTTCGATTAGGAAATAAAATAAAAATTTGGGAGTAATGGAATTAAGCCTTAAGGGGGACTTGTGTTATTTGAGACCTTGATTTACAGGTAATGTAGAAGTGAAAATATCAGGTCAAAACATGGAATCATTTACTTAGTTATAATTTGTGATAATGCACACTCCTGAGAGCAAGTGCTAGCACTGCACTTTCTCACTGAGTTTCAAAATTAAGCTCCACCATGTCTGAAATTTTGCCCTGAAGTTCCAAAACCTAGCTTTTGAAAACAAAGTGCAGATCTTGTCTTTCTTTGATAGCTCTGGACTGTTTTGTATCTCTACCTCCTGAATTTGTTTTTACACATGCCTATGAACAGGGTTGTTTTGCATTTAATGTGGATCCCTTTAATAAGCAGCACATAAAGCATGATTGTGTAAAACTTTTTTTGCATATGCAGGAGAGACAGGACTCCTTTCTCCAGCCTTTTAATTCTGGGATGCAGAGATCTGCAGCTGAGTCTGTTGTTTGGCAGGGATGAGGCAACCTCAAAAGAGAGAAAATATTTTTCTTATTGCTGACTTTCTGGTGAGCTTTCTCCTAGTTAACAATACCTTTTTTCTATACAAGAGTCTTCAAAAAAGAGATAGCATTTGAAAAAATACTTGGAAATTATATGTCACAACCTTTCCTTCCTTGCTTAATAGCATCAGCATGGCTCTCTAATGCAGTCTGTTTCTCTCATGTAAGGGAGAAGTTTTCTCTAGTATTGGATGAGATGAAGCAATCACAGGGAGAATGTTAATTATATAGGCTAGCTATGAAGAATTGGGAAGGGCTCTTTCCAGTATCGACACAAGGATGCAAAAGGAAAACACATCAGAAGGGAAGGATTTCCTGAATACTTTTTCTAGCTTACAATTGCAGTACTCACAACTGGAAGATAAAGCATTTGGGGATAAAAAGGCCAAATTGTGTCTACTGCATGCTAAGGTGTATAGTGCTGTCTTCCTTCTGGTTTCTTTCTTGTTCAGTTCTTAAAAAGAAAGTTCACAAGTTGCATAAAAATGCCTACAACTTCCCATTATATTTTGACATATAAAATAATTTAAAAATAAATGTAGGCCTGCTGGAGAAGGCTTGAGATGGGCAGGTATAAGGTAGTTCATCTGTGATATCCAGATGTGTCTGTACATGTTATAAACCACACTTGGAAAGAACTTCCCACTGGGATTCCCTTTGTCTCTGCCAACCCAGTGTGCCTTTCGGCTCTTCTAACAAAAGGAATAAATAATTATCCTTCTCTTACGTTTCTCTCTTTTTTCTATGTATTCATGTGCCCTGGATGCTTTATGAGATGGATACAGGCAAGAGCTGTCTGTGAAAGTTTATCACAGTGCAGGCTAAATCACGAGCACAGTGACTTCACAGATGTTTAGGACAGAAATGTAGCACAATATTACCAATGATGAAAGTTTCATTCATTGATTAAATGCAGGAAGAAGAAAATAAAAGAGGCTTTCAAAACATGAATGGTGGCCTTGTTTTTTATAAGGTAGAGTTAATAGCTGCTTATTGCAGTGAATATATTGCTGTTGTGTTTATTCCATATGCAAAATCCCCCTTAGGAGGCAGGCTTGTCAATAGCTTTTCACAAACAGGAACTTTTTCAGAGTACCATTACAAAACAGTGTCCAAAAGTGTCTCTTCCAGGAATAGCACGATGCACTTTTTTTAGTTAATAGAAGATGGATATTTTAAT
Organism: Nicator chloris; assembly: GCA_013400495.1. NCBI lineage: Eukaryota > Metazoa > Chordata > Aves > Passeriformes > Pycnonotidae > Nicator > Nicator chloris. The sequence continues at coordinate 1,794,480 of WAAE01015860.1, read as the reverse complement.
CCACATGCAAATGACAGAGAAAAATTGTTTCCTTACATTGTTCCTCTGAAGGGCCTGATGACACAAGTTGCCAAATGGCACCCCATACTCTACAGAAGGAGTATGCCAGTGCTCCTTTTGTTGCAAAGAAATTTTCTTTTTTCAATAGCTGCCTGATGACATTGTGAATGATACCATTTTAATTTACAGCGTATTGTTCGCTTCATTTTTCCATCAAATAGAAATCTTGAAAACTTTCTGGGACACACTTTCTTCCATAGCTTTTTGGGAGAGGTGCAAAGGTTTTTACACTTCCATTACTGCTTCATATTTCAGACATTTTGATGCAGCTTATGAAATAATGTGAGTTCTGCATCTACCCTCCTGCACTAACACCATCTTACACATTTATCCTCTCACATCTTAGTGTGACTGAGTGTCTAGCTGACATATTTCTATATGGGTAAATCACTTTTGCTATAAATGGATAGTACTTTAATCACTTCTGTGTTGATTGGTTCATTCCAAATGCAGAAGTTCAGGAGTTGAGATACCTAGATATGTTTTAGATTTTTGCCCAGCTCTTGAGACTGTAGTACCTCCACTGGAAGCACAGAGAAGAGTGACAAAAAATTGGGCTGTGGAGGAGTGCTTTTTCCAAGAGGAAGAATAAAAGAGGTAATGAGCTGTTATAATTTTACATCATTAATACATCTCTGTGGGTCTAGAAATTTTGAGGGGCATTTACACAAGGGGTGAGGGGACTTGTCCTAAGCTAGATTGAGGTTTTTTGTCCTAGAAAACCATGTGGGAGTTACAGGTGGGAAAACTATGTCTGCCCTGTTGAAAACGGCCCTGAAAAGTGCATAGTAATAGAACAGAAAGAAAGAGGGTAAATAGTTTCTTGAAACTGAAGCTTTTTAGGTTTTTAATTAGGGAATTATGATCATTAATTGACTGAAACTTTACAGAAGCCTGGACAACGAGACACTACAAGGTTATGCAGTATGATTATATAGCAATAGAGGGGAAATTGCCATGGATATTCCTTTGCATGGCTTACCTGAGTTGGCTGCCTCCTACTTATTAACTTTTGTGGGTTTAAGAACATGGATGACTTCTTTTTGTCCCCTCCTTTCCAAGTCTGACGGGTGCTGAGCTGCAGCTCAGCCATGGGTTGTCTGTGTATTTCTCATCCTGCTGCACAGGGACAGAGTGACTGAGCACAGTGCAACTTTCTGCAGCCCTGTCTGCTGTTCCTGACCTTGTCCCATGGAAAGTCTCAAAATCCCAGTCAGAAATCAAGCAGGAGCTTACTGATTCCTTTTGAAGGCAGTATTTCTGAAGTGGCTGACAAAGGGGAGCTCAGGCAAGGCTGCAATTGTTCTAAATGTACCAGCACTGGAAAAAAGCACTTGTTATAATCACTGTGCTGAAGTGGAATAGATGGCAAATCCCAAACATGGTGTTGGAAAAGCCTGCACCATCTTTGTCTTTCAGGATATGAATTGTGGTGCTGAAGCTTCACTAACCAGATGAAAGCAAGCCAGCTACCTTAGTAAAATATGTTGAAAAAATCCACACTTCATGGGTTCTTTCAACAATATCTCTGTGAAAATATAAATCAAGTAAGTGTGTAAAATATTCTAGAATTGGAGAAAATGGATTTTATGAAGCTCTTCCAGAAAGAGTTGGGACAAACACATTAAATATATTACCAAAGGAGTGCAATAGTTTTTGTAGGTTTGCTGCCATACAGAAGATGACATAACACATCAAACTTCCAGCAAGCTGGAATATTCTTGCAAGAAGTTGTCTGAATTATAGAAAATTGTCATTTTACAGAAGGACAGATCTTTGAGTCCTTTCTTCTTTCCTGTTAGGTGATCTGCTAACATTGATGGCACATTTAGTATCCTTTATGTTTTTAGTGATCAGAAATAAAAAGTTTTGTTTGCTCCTGCTGCTGTTTCACTCTCAGCCCTGAAGTTCACAGCTCAAGAAAGCCATTATCTTGCTGCTTTGATTATGCATGCATTTATGTAATTCCCCCCACAGAGCACAGGCTGAGTTCTGTGTGGTTTATGAGGACATCTCTACATTTGCTGCAACACATTCAGTAGCCTGATGGCAGCAATTGGCATCTCTCTTCGTGGGTATGGCACTGTTTGACTACTGCCTCTCAAAGACAATTGGGAGGAGGGCTGATTTCCAAACTAAGTCATTGCATTAATTCATTTATAGAGGAAGAAATTCGTTAAGATGGAATGCAGAGAAACTCCCTCTTGAATGTCAAGCAGGCTTGCCTAATTGTGATTTGTGAAGCTTTAGAAAGAGTTTCCCAGGGGAAGTTGTGGAAGACACGGTTCTATTATGTGTAAAGCTGCCTTAGTTTATCTGGTCTGCTTTTACTTTTAGCAATATGCCTGAAATTACTGCTTTTTTCATTTATAAATTCTAAGGAATTTCAACCTACCTTGATGTGTCTGAGATACAGAATGAGGTGCTCTGATAGGTAGTGTGTAACTCTGTCACCTGCAACTTATAAGACATATATATATATGTGTATAATGTGGTTAAATATGTATGTAGCACAATCTGTATCTGGGTCACTTTTCCATTCGCTGTTCAGATCTTAATTTAAGCTGAAATCAACTGGGAAGTTAATTGCTCAGAACAAGAACAAGGTGGCAAGTCTTTCCAGGTGTCCAGCCTTTAACTTAGAAAATATGAGCTGCATCATTTCACATCATTTTCACTGAGTGCTCACTGTGTGTTTTTGGTAACCATCAACAATGGAATTTCTCCCTTTTCATTATAAAATCCTTCAGCACCACAATTTAAAGATTACACTGTAAGGACATGGCTCTAGGTTAGTATATGTTGAATATACCTTTGATTTAAGTCAAATACTCATTCATTTACACACTGGCAGAGTAGTTTTCTCTTCTTCCAAGACTCAAACATGGACATATTTCTGAATATGATTAAGGGGGTTTATTTCTAAAGAAAGTTACATACTCTGTATTTCCCCCAGTCTAGATTAGGTGGATTCAGTTCACATGTTTTGTTCAGTGGAACCTTGAAGCTGCACAAGGCCAGTGACTTTTATTTTTGGTTTGCCTTTGCACCCTTAGTGCCTTGTCATTGTGTGGCAGCTTCCAGTTCTCCAAGTCCTGCTGTTTGAGTGAGATTTTGCTGTGTTCAGGTTGAGGATAGCAGCACCTGCCCTTGCGTGGCTGGAGCCCGAGCCTGGCACACGCATTCACACCTGCAGCTGTGAATGTGTGAGCAAATCAGGAGACAAGTTTGCAATGATAATTGAAGGATTAGTATTGGGAGATTTAATTCCTTTATCTCTCTAACCCATAAAACATCTATTGTGTGAGTGGTGGCTGGCATTTTCCTTTCAAATCAGATTTCTTTGAAGACTTTGGAAAATGGTTACCTGTGTGTAAATGTGATTAAGCTGATGCTGCAGTTCTTTATTTTCTGAGCTATTAAGAGTCAACACTTGAACCAGTCCCACTATAAGAACGAACAGGAAAAGTATTGTAAGAAAGTCAGACACTTTAAGAAAAATGCCTGAATAGATTTGATGGCACTTTATAATTTGAAAAATAGAATACAGGATTCATGATGGAAAAGCCAATGTTCACCACTGTTAAATTGGCTTTATCTATGTCAATTTGCTCTTATAAGACACAGAGAATAGATTTTAGATTTTTTTTTTTTGTCCCCAGAGCTAGAAATAGATTTTCTCCTATTGAAGATTTTGTTGTGTCTTTTATTCTGTGCATTCTCTGCAGAAGTTCTGAGATCGAAGAACATGCAATGCTCTGAGCAGGAGAATTGCTTTTGTGTTAAACCTCTGCTTGCAAAACACGAAGGGAGTTTTCTACCAGAATGGAATTGGATTTCAGCACTTGTCATGCATTTGTCTTTCAGCCTGCTGTGAATGGCTTTGTCTGTGGACTCGGCTTTGTACCGCTGGCAGCGACGGGGAGCTCGCAGTCCCTCCCAGGCTCTGTCAGAATCAACACCACTGCTGGTTCCTGGCAGAGACAAACCCAAAATCAGGCTAAACAAATGGAGGATTGTGTTGCCTGACAATGGGAGACAGTGGAAAGACTGGAAACAAGTTTCTACATTTTATTCTAGAAACGGGATACGGACCACAAAATACACATGGTTCACTTTTTTGCCCCAAAATCTTTTGGGACAGTTTCACAGGTAAAAAATTCATTCCATGATCTGTGAGATTCAAGAACTGTCTCTGAAACGGGGATACCTGAGTGTGACGGAGAAGGGCTTTTTTTGTACTTGCAGTGGTACCAAAACTTAGTTGATCATAATTTGTAACGAAATGGAACTCAGTTGACACTGAAATGGAGAATTAAAGCAAGCACAGGGAGTGCTAAACCACTGCTGTGACCAACTTTTTTAACTGAATGCTGCAACAGTTCTCTTTGTAAAACAATCAAGGTTTTATCTAAAAATCCTTCTGGTTTTGTGTTCCATAAACCTCTGATTTTTAGGGCACAAAAAGAATTCATTGGATGTGTTGAGACACCTATGAAATTCTGTGAACTTCAGCAGCTCAATTCTGATATATTTTTAGTGTCACAAAGTGACTGTCTACCAATGCAGAAATAGTATATATCTGTGTGCAAGGGACAGGTCAGGTTTCTTTCCAAGTGCTGGTTTAAAGTTGTTTAAACCCCCCCAGCATAAAGAATCAAGTCAAAAAGATGCCCAGGGAACCATCATCATAATGAAGAGAAATGGAAGTTGTGTATCAATCTCTAGCTTTGAAATTTTCATTCTGTGCACTAGATTGGCCCATTCCTAATTCAACCTGCCATTTGCAGAATCCTTCATGGACTCCTGACGGAAACATTTCTGTAATTCATTGGTCATTTTTTAAGGTTTGTTTGGCTTTTCCTTAATTTTGTTCTTATTTTCAAGACTGAAGTGGTGAGGGGCCATTTAAGACCTTGGAGATCCCAGAGACAAATAGTGTTCCTAACATGTGAGAAAACTGCAGCTAGCTACAATAGTATGAAAATGTGTGTCACACGCTCTTCTAAAGAAAAAATTAGCATCTTGGTGAAGCAGCTGATTAATTCATTCTGGAGAAAGGAAAAGGAGGGTAGAGGAGTGAAATTATTAATGCTCCTTTGACACAGAATGGGAGTTGTTCATTAAGGAAAGGATACATTCTCACTTCTGACTACCTTTAATTTATTTTATACCTTTTCAGGGTGGGTAATCTTTACTTTTTCTTTCTGGTGATTCTGAACTGGTTCCCACAAGTGGAAGTCTTCCACAGGGAGATTACGATGCTGCCTCTGGCTGTGGTGCTGCTTGCCAGCATGATTAAGGATGCTATTGAAGACTACAGAAAATACCAGTATGATAAGACAATAAACTTCACTAAAACCAGGGTATATGACAAGTAAGTAAACTAAATTAATTATGTGTTTCGTTGCTTCTGTTATGTTGCTCATCTGATTTTACAGTAACTCCCTCACTGACCTTTCAGAATACTGTAAGTTTGGACAAACCATTACGAAATCTTTTTTCTATCTTTAAAAATGCCTTATTTATCTCATTTAAATCATCTGAATATCACCGAGGCTTTGGTTCATATCACAACAGCGTGTGCTGACATATACAGGTTTTCATTCCAAGTTTTCAGAGCAGCTTGCCAACACACACAACATCCTATCCTGACAGCAGAAGGATCTGGAGAATAAATGGAACTTACTCAAGCCTGGAACAGAAAACTGGGGCTGGACAGAAAACTGGAACAATGTCTTTCAGCTGTTTCACACTAAAATAAGTGATACAGAAATTAATGATCAACTACATTCAAGGTGAATCATAATCAGGAGATGAAAAAGGTCTAGGACTTCCAGTAAACAGAGAGATCAATACAAGCCGGCTTGGCTTTGGAGCTGGTGCAACACCTGCAGGAAGCTGTTTGCTCAATACTGACTCAGAAGGAAGAAATATTTTCACTGCAATTCTTATTGCAACATTTCGATTTCCTCAGAGTTTCTTGTCCAAGTACTAACTCGAGACTGCTTAACTTGTCGCTACATCATGGAGCAAATAGGAGTTTTCATTTAAAATAAGTTTAAATATTTGTGTGCTTTCCTTTTTGCACCTGCCCCTTAAGCCCAGGCCACGGAGAAAAACATTGCTATGGTTTACATAGATGTCATTAGCTCTTCTGGAAATGAGCCCTCATCTGTGCTGACATACTTATGTGTCAGAGGAAGAAGGATCAAAGGGAAGGCGTATCTGGGTAAGAGAGGAAGGTTTGGGGTCTGTCAGGAAGAAGGATCAGGCTGAGGGGCAACCCAGGTACATTGCACTTCACTTGCTTATGTCTGTGTATGATTCCTCTGACGACAAAATCAATGGTTTACTTAGCTTGGGGGAATGGGGGTTGGCTGTTTGTTTAATAATAATCCATGTTATGGTCATGAAAACAAACAACAGATAGAAGAAATAAAAGAAATACTGTCTGTACTGAGGCTTTTAGCAATCTCCTGTTGACATCTGGGACGCGAAGCTCTGCCCATTACCTTTGAGCTTCCTGGCAACTCCCAGGGTAATAAAGCGATTCCGAAACTCCTGGAGTGACCTGTGAAAGTCGTGTGTATGTTCTCAGCTTTGCCACTGCTCTGTGTTGTAGCAGAGACACTTCACGAGAGCAGAGAGTTTCTGCCAGGGAAATGATCCCAGCAGGGCCTCCAGGCATCTGCTGACAGGAAGAACTAAACATTCAAGATGCTTGTGGCATACGTGCGGTGCAGCCGCCCCAGCAGGCTCTAGGACCTGGAGCAGCTGAGTCAGGATGATCCCTGTCCCTGGGTAGGTGAAGGTTGGAGTGGAAGAGGCAGCCCTGGGCTCCGGACATCTCAACTCTTCTCTCCACCATTTGGGATTCTTTTGGACTATTGAACTCTTCTAACTTTATTGGTTTTCAACTTGAAGCTACTTTTCGAAAGAAAAACAAGATGTCAAGGAAAATTGTTCCAGGCTGCTTCTCTACAATGATATGGAAAAAACATTTTTTCAAGGAAACCTGCTGCCAGTGTGGTGCTTCAGACATGGAAATCCAAAATGAGGAGCTGGAGAAGAGAGGAAAAGTAAGGAAAAGAAAGAAGAAAAATGAAAATAAACGTGTGATCATCTCCAATTTGCCCTTTGGAAGCAAGAAGTGGAAGGAAAATCCAAACAGATACTATGACTCCAATGAAATTAAGACCACAAAATACACCATCTTAACTTTCCTCCCTAAAAATATCTACGAGCAGTTTCACCGCTTTGCCAATATTTATTTTGTGTTCATTGCCCTGCTGAATTTTGTGCCAGTGGTGAATGCTTTCCAACCAGAGGTGTCTGTGATCCCAATTTGTGTAATAATGGCCATTACAGCCATTAAAGATGCTTGGGAGGACTTCCGCCGGTACAAATTAGACAAAGAAATCAATCATATGGGATGCTACATTTACAGCAGGTAAGCTGTGTATAGCTTTTATTACTAAAAACATTGGCTCAGGATCTTTTATCAATGGTGAGGCTTTTTGTTAAAAAGAAATTAATAAATAACTGCTGAAAAATCACAGTCATTAGGGCAAATATGGAAAAGTCATGGCCACTAAATATCACCTGGGATTTGTTCTCATACAGGAAAGAAATATTTTTTATTATTATTATTATTTTTTATTTTTGGTACTGGAAAGTTGAGTTTCACTATATTGGTGTGTCTGTCAGCCTCTTAGACATGCAGTGCACTGAAAATAGGTGTTTAAAGAGCTACAAGCAGTTGAATTTCTAAGACATTTTCAAGAAGGTTCATTTCTATCAATGTAAGGTAGCTCAGAACAAGGTCTGTCATGGGACTTGTTTGCATCCTTAGATGCCAAGAAATTGCTTAAAAACCTGGCCCTTTGAACTACATTTTATTGTATACTCTACATTGTTGACTGGCTTTCAGTTATTTTTTCATTCTTAGGCAGTATGTAAAATGAACCTGTAAAAACACAGTCTAGAAATGAAAGGTAGTAATATATGCCTCTGTTTAGTCACCTTTAAATTAATTAACTACATGTGTCTGTGCTCACTTCTTCAAAGTATTTCATGACTTCTTGCTTTTAGGACATTCAGAAGATTGAAAATTATGTTTTATTGTATCAAAACTGTTCTTTCAGCAAAATAGCAAATTACTTCTCCCTGATAAAATATCACATCTGGGAGTCAGAAGAGCAAAACTTTCCATCTCCATGAATGTGCCTGTCATCCCTCAAATTAATCAACAGTGCTTTATATAACATTTGCTTTCATGAGCAAGATCTTGCAGAACTCTGGCTTTTATCACATGGGGCTGTCACTTCTGTTTGTTTCTCCTGCATGTTTGTCGGATTTTTATTTTTACGTCCTGCTGGTTCAACAAGCAATAGGTTTGCTTGTTTAGGGGCTAAACTTAGGCCCACATATGGATGATGATTTGTCAGGAAAAAAATTGCACTCCTCTCCTTGCCAACTTAAAAAAAAAAAGCTGGCATTTTACAGGTTTCTAAATATTGTGGATTTAAGATCTCTTCTGTGGTGAAGAATGTAAATAATCGTAGCTCTTTGGGTAGGGTTGCAAACTGCCTCTTCTGCCTGTCCTTGAAATTTTAATCTGGTTGAATGTTCTGGCTTTTCCAGTGTTGCATTAGCCAATGAGGCAATGGATTATTTGTTAACACTTGTTAAAACCAGTACAGGACAGAATAAGTGGGGCAGTAGGTGCTAATGAATAAATCCACAGAGGGATCATATTTGTTTCCTCTTTACACACAGAAACCATGTCAGTTTAGATCTGAAAGCCTTCTACCATGGGAACATGAGAAGCAGGGAATACTTGTTTTGTTTAAGGGAAAAGCACATATTCAGATCCAGATTCATGATCANATACTTGTTTTGTTTAAGGGAAAAATATCCACCTTGGAATTACAACACATATTCAGATCCTGATTCAAGATCGTTATGCAGAAACACGAGACAGGCCTGCCTTAAAATTGGTTATTCCATCCCATAAAAAAGATTTTGATCTATGAATCAGTCTTGTCTAGGATCCTGTCTTTCACCAAAGTTTTATGGCCCAAAAAGGTGGTGTGAGGGAAAGGAAAATGAGAAGGGCTTCAGACTACAGCATTCATCCTGTCTGGAAAAATTGTGGGTAATAACAATTGCCATCAGATCAGTCACTACAGCTTATTATGTTGTGAATAATTTCAATCAGGCTTCTCTGGTGCTTTGAGAAGCTGATATTTCTTGTTCTTCTTGCTAGGTGCAGAGTCATGGAAGGGCATGATGTCTTCTAATTTTCTTCTATATGAATCATGAAAATAGGTAATTGTTTTAACATAGGTGAAAGTCTTTTTGAGACACTGCAAATTTTGTTAATCTTGTGGCAGCAAAAACTTATTTCTAATAGAACAACTGATCTTCTACCCTAGATGAAATATTACTTAGATTTTACAAGGTAATCTTGGAGTGTATGTTGTCTTTATTCAGATTTTAATAAGAACTCTGGGACCTCTTCCAAAAGAAATACAAGGGCAAACCAAACTTTTCCAGCTGATGAATATTCTTCAAAACTTTCTTGAAGACCAGGGGAAATGCAGTAACTTGCCTTCTTTCAACACAGAGCAAGGGAAATTAAAATTAAATAGGCTGGCCTGTAAACTTATTTATTCTAATTTTCTTTTCACAGAGATCAGCTGAAATGGGAAATCTAGTCTGCTGGTCAAATGAAAGAAAAGACACTTCCAGTAGTGTATTTAAAGAATGTTTAATTGAAAAAATGAGAAACAATTAATAGGCATTAAAGTGTCTTGGGGAGATGCAATAACCTAAATGTTTGATTGAGGAGTTTGTACTTTTGGAACCAAATCCTTTGGAATCAGACTCTGTAGACAAACTGCTGTGCTGTTGGAACAAATCACACATCACCAAAAGGAGAGAACAAAAACTTGAATTGCAGATGGTACAGACCTATGGCAAAATGCCTGCTTTCTCATGATGTTCCTTAAAATATACTTTGTCTACCTTTGAATTTTCCAGGCAAGGCGAACTTCCATTACTACAAAATGCCAAGGCATTTTCTATCATACTATACTTTATTACCCTCTTTAATTACATTTAAATTTCTCCAGTCGCCTGATTTCATGGAACCCTAATTAAATAGACTCCATCCGTAACAGTTAATTAAAATCTTCAGATATGTGTGATTTTTATCATATTAATTTTGTTGCACCCAGATGTGGGTGTGGGTCCGTAGTGACGCAGAGTCCCCAGGCAGGTGCAAAGGAGAGCCCTTTATTGCAAAAACCAGGCCTTTTTGAGCAGTTAGCCCATTATCAGTTACATAGTTTTAAAGCATAACGAACATAATTCAACCAACCACTATACACCACGGTGTGAACAGGCAATGGTTATATAACTTGTTTTCCTACCCCTAATTCAGCTGAGTCTCTTTCCCACAGTCGTTTTTCTACTTAGCTAAGGTAACAGGCCTGAGCCATGATTTTACAGAGCTTTTTTTTAAAGCCTTATTTTATAAGGCTTTACCTGTATCCAACACCCAGAGATCTTTCAGTCAATACTGGCACAGATTGCTCTTTTCATCTTTCTTGTCAGTCAGTCCCTCCAAACCTACCATGGTTATTTTTCTCTAAACTCTCTTCAGGTTCTCCTTAACTTACTAACAGGGGCCAGCACTGAATGTGAAACACAAACCTGAAAGCAAATGTCAAGGCAGCAGTTGCTAAAAGCTATTATTCAATTTTCTTCAAGTTCTATGATGTTCAAGGAACTAATTGATATGTAATTATTAAATAGCTTGGCTGGGATATACCCCAGGGGTTATATCAAGTTCTGTAAATACTCCATAGCATCCAGACAGGTTTTTGCATCAATTTCACATTTTTGGAAGATTAAACCTACTTTTTCCTCAGTGTTTTAGTAGACACTAAGGTACAAATGCAGGGGCTATGCACAGTTCAGTATGGCCCAGCAGCAGCCACAAAAACATTATCATTATTTGAGCTATTCATATTTCTTAATTTTAAGAACCTAAATTCAGATATCTGAGACAGTGACTCAGAGAAACCTTGTTTATATGCCTGGAATCACCCTGTGGACCTTTTGGAGACGTAGGTAAGCCAACAGGCACCCTAAATGAGGTAGCCTGATTCCTCTTTCCATAGCAAGTTCCTCTATAATGCTTTCAGGCCCTGTGGTTTTCAGGTAATTCCTACAAGCATCAATCTCCTCCTCCTCCTCTCTTAAGTCCACTGATGTCTGTGGTACAAAAAATTTAGGCTGGCCTTCGCTTTGACTCTGACTCTTTGTCTGCTTAGTGTAAAGTTTTAGAACATTTAAAGATTTTTGCATCAGCACTAACTCTGGGTTAGCCCTGGAGCAGAGGTATGAAAGAAGGAAAAAACAAAGCGCTCATAACTGTGTTGCATGAAATCAGAACTGCCAACAGCTGAAAAACTGGAAGTGGCTTAATCTGGACCCACTGTTTTGAAAGAGAATTAAAACTTTTCAGTCGATTGAAGTATTGTAATTCTGTGCTGCAGGTTTCTCCCTGACAGCAGTGGAGATTTGCTTGCCTACAGGGGTCCATCCATACAGGGTACTTTATGTTTTCTCTGGGAAGCTGGGCAGCAAAGGCAAAGGCTGCCCTTTGGTTTGAACCTCCTTCATATGCTCTGATCAGCTGGATTTCTGAAGAGAGGAGGGATTGTGCCTCCCATGGATACTCCCTGTGTGGGATAGTGCCTGGGACTGGCCAGAGATGCAATGACCAACAGAGGTATGGGGGATCTGGAAGAAAGCAGAGAAAAGGGTGAGGGACACGCTTGAAGACAGGAATTGACTTACTGTCAAATCTCCGAGTTTAAAGAAAAACAATTTTTCTCTGGACTAGGAAATATATGCAAGTCTTTCAACCCAAGGTGAACCTGAAAGTTTTTACAGTAGAAAGCTGGATGAGAGGAAAATCCCATTCTGCCAAGGGCACAGTGAGCAGAAATATTTCTGCCAACACTTTAAAGTGTTGGTCAGGAGCACTGAGTTTTCACTTGTTAAAGAGCCTTTTCTTTCTGCTTTATTATTTTTGTTTTCTGACAAAGTGTAACTTTAAAGACTAGGAGCCTCCTGGAGGCTTTAGTGGGTTCATTTTATACACCAAAAAAAAGAGTCTGAAGCATGTGTCCCACTTGAAACCTCACCACAGGCAAAATTCCAGTCAGTTTTCTTGGGCATAGCAATATCAAGGCTCTACACCTCAGTGGTGTAGTTCACCTTCCCTGAACAGTGCAGGAATCTCATCAGTTGGAGGCTGAAGACCTCCTGAATTCCTGGGACAGCCACAAAGCATGGACTCAGATTAGTTGCAAGCTACTACCCCCCTGCCTAATGTCAAACATGTGTGTTGTTCTCTGGCAATGGGCATCCCCTGCTCTGTCATGCCCATAATTTCTGTCTGTACTTCATGTACTATGGAAATTTTGTACCTGCTTCAGCTGTGGGTACCTGAATTAGCAGTGAGTTTGACTGAAGGCACAGAGTGCCTTCTGCTTGAGACATTCTTCAACCTCCCAGTGAGCTGAGAAAATGTCCTTAACCACCAGTGCACCAGGTGTGTTATGTCACCATGACACTGCTTGAAACAAGTGCTACCAAAATCCTGAAGGAATTGAAACCCTAATGTGGGATGTGATGATTGCATTGTGAAGAATTAAGGGACAGGCTGAACTGACTAAATGCAAACCATCTCTCAGCTGGTCCAGGCAGCACCACTTGAAAAGGGAAGAGCAGTGAGGTAGTAATTGTTGTCAGTCAGGGTGTATTGCTACAGTGAGGATCCTTGGTTGGTCTCTGTGGAAGAAATTCCATTAAATACATTACTAAAGTTACCACTGGTTCGTGTATTGCTTTATCAGAGCTTTCTTCAAGATCTATTACCTGCCAAGGCATTTAAAGCTGCTTCACAGAAAAGGTGCAGTGGTTTAGCAGACAGCAGCAGGAGCTGATGACTAAACACTAAGACCAAATAAATAAGAATCTCTGGCTTTGGCTCAGAGACCTGCAGAATCATGGTTTCATGGCATTAAGATTCATCCTAGCTGTCTGAACTTTTAAAATACCATTAAAACCTGGAGAGTGACAGGTTTCTACAATGTGACCTCAAGAGCTACATGGTCATATAAGGACATGGCTTTCAAAAAAGCTGATGTAGGCTGTGCTTTCCAGAAACTTCAAAAGTTAATGAGAGACCCTAGAAACTAATGATTAGGAGACAATAACTGAGTGACCTTGGAATTATCTGTTCCTTCCAGCTGGTGCCTGGAAGAATTGTAACAATAGTATTTTGTTCAAGGCAGTAAAAAAAAAAAAATCCTAAATACAATAATCTGCCATTTACAAAATTAACCTAATAAAGTCTAAGCAACACGCTATTTACATCTATTTTATTTTATTTCTTCAAAGGTGAGTTAAAAGAAATCCAAAACCATTTATATGAACAAATAATACATTTATAAAGTTCTGGTACTTACTTAAAGTTTATGTAAGCTTCAGTTGGTTACGGAAGTTGAGCATAGGCTTGTATCATTGAGAAAATAAGTTACTTGTTATGATGCTATAGGCAGTTTAAGCACATAAGAAGACAGGATCTGTTATTAGTACTGAGGAATTTGGAATGCCAGTATGATAGAAGTGTGTGTACTTTATGAGACTTTAGAAAAATTTCATTCCAGTTATTTTTAAAAGGTGCTTTTGCAGTCTTAACATAGTGTTACAATGCTGAGAGTTTGGTGCTGTGGAGGAAGGCTGGGGCTGGGGGCAGCACTGGCACTGCTAAATGCCATCGTTGGTGCTGCTGGGCTGAGGAGCTGACACAAAGCTGCCCTCCTGCCCTGGGGTGGTGGCAGGAGCCCGTGACAAACCCACACACACACTGGGGCACCTTCCCCTGCTCAGGCAGCATCGGCAGCCCAAGAGCATGATCAGCCAACTGTGCTGTACTCTGACCTCTGGACAGTGCTCAGAATCAGTTCCTGTCTGATCTGCTGCCTTCCTTGGGTCCCAAATCTGCTCCTTTGTTGCCAGTTTTTTGGTTTTGTGGCAGTAGCTCCTAATGGTGAGGTCATGGACATGAAGTGATCTTTGAAAATATTTTGTGAGGGGTTTGCTTATAAAAACTGATATAATCTTTGACAGCATAAAACAGTGCGAGATTTTTATTTGCAAAAATAGACTGTGGAGGGTAAGCAGCTGTGTGATTCAACCTGTTGCCCATGTAGAACTGGGACCCCAGAATATTGGTGTTTTCTGTAAAATAGATGGTGCTTGAAGGAGGCTATTTTCAAATACAGCATTCCAGCCAATTTACATACAGCAAAATATAAATATGTAGGTTTCTCTATTGACAAATATGTTTTCCTAGGTGCCATGACCTGGTGACAGTTTGGGGGGGGTAGAGTGCAGAGCAAACAATATCTTTATTTTCAACTGCAAAGGATCCCGAGAGGGACCTTGCAGTAATTCTAGGGAATGAGATTCACTGGACTAATTGTCTGATAAAATGTTTCTAGATGACAAAGATTTCTGAAGATCTTTCTCTAAGACAATCTAAGAGACCCACATGCTGCGGAGTGCACGTGAAAAATTACTTTTATTTAATCTTTTCTGTATAGCAGAGCAGTAATTTTTATTTCCCTCCGTTCACCATGCATTTTGATCCAGTTTTCGTTTGAAATTTATCATTATTGAATACCAGAAAGTGAAATCAAATTGTTGACACAAAGTCAATAATTTATTCAAGTTCCCCCATGATCTCCAGCTGCAGCAGGACTTTTTTATGGTCCTTTTTTTTCCCCAGAAATGACTTCATAAAATCTGTTTAGTTCCGGCCTTCTGTTCAGATTTGATGAGTTCAATTACAGTTCTGGCAGACATCATTCTGACTGTTCAAGGCCTCTTTTCATTGGCAGTATCCTCTGATGGGCATCATCATGATATCTATTAGCAAGGGAACGCTTCTGGAATGTGCTTTTGATAAATTGCCTGAGAGAAAGGACTGAGAGAACTTTTATCTCACATCTTGTCTTCAGTGTTCCACAGCCCTGATGCCACGTGCTAGAAGAATCAGATTCTCACCTATTGAAAATCACCACATCTTGTTTATTTTATTGGTTCAATACATTTGCCCTTTTTGTATGTTTCTTGTCGGACCATTCTGGGTTTATTAAGCTCCTCTGTTTATTTAGCAACCAGAGCTTGTGCTATTAACTTTAATCACTGAACAGAGAATGGGCAGCGTTCCCAGTTACAGGGATTGCTAAAGGAAACTGCTTCATCTGAAAAATCTTGTTAGACAACTAGGACAGTGCTGCCTTGGGGTGCAGCAGTTTCATCGTGAAGTACTTTTCTTCCTTTCATCCACTGGCAATTCCCTACAAAGCTGTAGAAAACCTTTGTGCTATAGCAAATTTTTAATCTTCCAGGTCCAGATGAAGAGTTTTGTTCAGGAGCAGAAAATGTGTATTCTTTGAATACTCGTGGGGATGGAGGGACAGCTCACCTGAATGCAGGTTTGGGGTTCTAGCAACCCCTGAACTGTAGTCCCTGTGCTAAGTAAGGCTTTTCCTCTGATCTGAAAGAGGCCACTTGGCTTTTCTGACTCACTGTCTCCTCTGTAATTAGTGATTGGGTAGAACCCTGAAGCTGTACGTGTAATGTAGGTTTCACAGGGAGTTATCGAAAAAATATTCCAAATCGGTGATTTCTGTGGATTATTTGGGCTATTCTGGTTTCTTTCAGCTGATGTGGCACACAGCCAGCTGGACAAGGCCCTTCTATAGCATTTTATGAGTGGGCAAAATCAGAAATATGCTCAGTAAACTTCTGAATTGTGCAAGAGTTGACGTACAGAGGTAGGATTGCCCTGCAGAAGCCACAGTAAACATTTTATGCAAACTATAAATGGCATCCACATGTCTAGGATGGCAAGACAAGACATCTACTTCCTCTAAGCTGATCTTGTACTCTTTCTTTCATGTTTTAAACAAACAACTTAAGTCCTATTCAGAAGGGTTTGGCATGGAAAGGATTGCTACTTGCATAGTTGATTTGTTATATTAATTTAGTATCTGCTTTGTAGGGGATTGAATACTCAGCATACACTTGCTAAAATACTTTTCAGATAGAAATTTAGCTAGATTTTTTTTAAAAAAAATGCATAGCAACATCTAATTAACTTACAACAAACCTCTGTTCTTCAGTGTGGTCTTTTATGTCTGTTGCACAAAAGAAAAGGGACATGCGGGTAAGTAGAGTCAGACAAAATAAGAAGAATGAAAAATTCAGGAAAGAAAAATTAATGTAAGACAAAAAAATATTGCTGCAACCCCATTGTTTAGTAAGTGCTTCAAAAGCAGCAGTAGAGGTATTGAAATAATTAGGTTGGGGGGGTTCTTTTTTTGACTAGAAAGTGATTTCCACTGGGAAATGGGCAGATTTTAACTTCTTGCATCACCTGTACAGGTAACTGTTAGTCGATGTTGTTTTGCAGATGAGGGCACAAGCCAAGTGTGAGGGTTTGCCTGGCAGCACTGTGGCTGGCTCTGCTTTGCAGAAAGCCAGGAAAGTAGGTTATCAGGAAGCAGCCCTTGGCCTGGCTGTGAAGCAGTGCTTGGATGTGTGCTTTGAACTGTGGCAAAACACTTTATCTCCTCTATCACTGCTCCCCTTCTCATGATACAAACACTTCAATGAAAGATACTATTCTCTGTGCAATAGATGAGGATGATTAAAATCTTAACCAAAAATGAGACTCTGAGTCATTTCAAAAGGACTTTTATTGTCTGTCTGGTAAAGTATCATGAGCATTTTCCCTCTCAAAGAGCAAGACATAAGATGATTCAGTTATTCATACTGAAAAAATAATTTCCTCTCAAGGAGTTAGAGGAACCAAGCCATTGTTGCAGTGCATTTTTCCCATTAACTAATTTTAAAGCTTATTGTGTAGTTTCTGGTCTGCTTAGATGGTTAGAGTAGTTGAAGGATTAATTACTGAACATGCAATGTCAAAAAAGTCTCCTATTTGCTGAACTTAATTTATTGGTGAAATAGTAATTTCTTTTCCTTGATCTCCATAGGCTCTTTTCTTTTACCTTTTTTTTTTTTTTAATTTTTTGTTAATTTAGAAGCTCTTTGTTTCCCACTTTAACTTTTCCATTAAACTTGGGCTCCGGTTGTATTTTTTTTTTTGCTTAATACTAAGGGATCATTTGTCAGCTCTTCTACCTTTTGAAGTTGTTTCTGTGCACTAAGCTCAAGATTTTTAACTACCTCTTGAGAGTTACAAACTGGAAAGACCTGAAGCCAAGTGTGGCTGAGGTATCAGTTTGCTTCTTTCAGGATCTATATGCTGATGTGGAAAGTATCTAGGAAACAGTCACAGTCAAAAATAAATGTCTTCAATAAGATACTCAAAAATACCTCTGTTAGTCTGAACTGCCTTCTAGATTTTACTGTGCAGATTATAGGACTAGTGCTAGAATGAAAGAGAACTGCTGTAAACCTTTTATTCCATGTAAAGATTTAGTTTGAATGTGACATGTGGTGAAGTGCTGCTACAGAAGTATCTGAATCATTAATTTCTAGCTTCTGCACTGTGTCCTTTAAAAAAAGGCCAGTGTGCCCCCATCCCCTATTTTCTCTTTTTGAAGCCCCACAACCCAGCAGTCCTGCCTTCCTAATGTCACTCATCACCCATGATGTGCTTTCACTGCAACAGGGAGGAACATGCTTACGTGGAGAAATGCTGGAAGGATGTCAGAGTGGGGGACTTTGTGCAGCTGCAGTGTAACGAGATCATCCCAGCAGATATCCTGCTGCTCTACTCCTCTGACCAGAACGGGGTCTGCCACCTGGAAACTGCCAACCTCGATGGGGAGACCAACCTCAAGCAGCGCCAGGTTGTGATGGGCTTCAGCAGCCAGGTGAGTCTGAAAATGCAGCCCGTGGGCACATTTGTCTCCAGCTGTGGCCATTGTGCACAGCAAAGCCACTGCACTGAGGGATTTGTTTCTGCATGCCAATGGGAGGACAGCTCATGTTCCCCTGCCAAAGCATCCGTGGGTTTCCTCGTGGAGTCAGTGTCTCCGCTGGGGCTGACACGCCCCGCTCACTTCACAGGCAGGTGGAGGGGTGGGAGCTCAGCTGGGAGCTGCTCTAAGGCACACTGGGTTGGAAAAATTTAAAGAGTGGAATCCTGTGTAGGAGTACACTGAGCAGTTTAATAGGAACTCAAGGTAAATTAATTTTTTTTTTTAAGTTATATGTTTGACATCAGTTTGTGATTCAGTTTGAATTCTTAAAATCACCAGTTCTTTTTCATAGACAGTGTTGTTTCCTTTTTACACTTTACTACTATATTCACTTGGCTCATGTTGGATAAAGCCGAAGTAAACTAGAAAATATGTCTTAGGGAGAGTTGTTACGTTTTCAAGTATCTTTAAAAACATAGCAGGGCAGTTTTTCAAATAACCCAGAACAAGTTTAAGGAGTGGGTAGCATGTGAGGAGGAAAACTTTGTTCCATTGGAATCACTCCAGCAGACAGGAAATAAAATCTCACAGATAATTCTAGGAATTACATTAATTTGTTTAGCAATTAGTACCAGTGCCACTAGGAAGATCTTTGGGGTTACTGGTGTGTGGGACACAGCTGCCAGGGGGCAACCAGACACTAAATCAAAGCACACCATTTCCATGGCCAGTTGAGATCAGGTGCTGTACTCCAGTTAGCTCCAGTGTTATTTAGTTGTTCTTCAAATGGAGATCACTTTGCAAAGACAATGAAGGGCTTTCTCATATTGTGGATGCAATAGCACATAGCACAGGCCTTTTCCAGTGCCTTCCAGTGACCATTAGGGAGAGGTTTTGTTCCTGAGAAACACTGGAAATTTTAATATGTAGAGATGTAGCAGAAAAACAGTAAACTGGCCACTTAATTTTTTTTTTTAATGTTGCATATTTGTCATGTAGTTCTAATTTACGTTAGGTTTTCTATCTGTTTTTCCTTTTAGAGGAAAACAGGGTGCTCTACCATTACCCAAAAAGCAAACTTTTGCCTCAGTTGTTCATAACGTGAGGAAGTCTTCCATTATATCAGAAAATACCCACATGCTAAATTCTGCCCCAGACTGCCTATTGATGATGATTCTCTTTAGACTTTGAGTTGTTACTGAGGTAAGCTGTGTGCCTGGGAATGTCTACACCTAAGAACTCCTGTTACATTCCCAGAGTGGAATGCAATTCTGGCCGTGGTGACAGCCAGTGCTCAGGAAGGTCAGAGGTGACAAAACCCCTGTATTGTGGTGTGTTTGTGTCAACAGTGCATGGTTTAGCCTGCCAACTTCTTCCTTGTTCTTTGAGCTTTGCTTATGTGATTTATGAACGGCATAAAAGCCCCTCAGATGTAATTCTGTCCATAAAGTGACTCTTTAAACAGGGAGGAAATACATATGAACTGGGGTTAGTTCCTCAGTTTAGGATGTAAGAAAGGTGGAGAGTATTTACAAGAGCACAGAGGGACAGGACAAGGGGGAATGGCTCCAAACTGACAGAGAGCAGGTTTAGATGAGAAGAAATTCTTCCCTCTGGGCAGGGTGAAGGCCAGGCACAGGTTGTCCAGAGAAGTGTTGGGTGCCCTGTCCCTGGAAGTGTCCATGGCCAGGTTAAACTGGGCTCTGAATCAACCTGGTCTAGTGGAAAGTGCCCCTGCCCATGGGAGGGGTTGTAACAAGATGATCTTTAAGGTCCCTTCCAACCCAAACCATTCTGTGATTCTGTGATATGCTTAGGAATATTGAATACAATTCTCTGTAAAAGACTGAGAAAAAGGATTATTATATTTTTTCTTTTATGACATTTTCTAACTTGAATTTTCAAACATAAAATTCTTGTCATCAAACGAGACAAAATTTGAGACAAGAAACATTGTTCTGTACCCCTTTCTATATGGAAGCCTAATAGTTTTCATTTTTACCAATGAACATTCCAGGTGACTTTTGTATCTTCCTGTTCTCCTGTTGTATAAATACTTCTAGCAAAACCAAAAATGAACTGATTTTCCTGTTGAGTTCATGGAGTTGAACAGGATTCAGCAGAGGTGAAAATTCTCTCTTAACAGGCATGCTAAAAATACTCAACCAGATGGGTCAGAAGGGATGCAAAATGCCCTTATATTCCTGAAGCTTTTATATTTCCTCCAACAATTTTTTATCGTATTCCCTTCTTTTTTGTTCTTATATATATGTATATAGTAAAAAAGGGAATATATGTATTGGTTTTGGAAAAAAAAGTACAAAAGACAGAAAATAATGTAAAAATTAAAGCACAGTGCTTGGTTTAGAAAAAGGTAGGGAGGCCCAGTAGCAGATTTGATTTCCAGCTTTCCTAACAGACGATTTTGTATGATGTGAGCTTCTGTTCTTTTAAAAATTCTGTGGTACAGCAATAATTATTATCTTTCACATCCCATTTTTATTACAGTTTCTTAATCAAAAATCAGAGTTCTGTGTGTTTTCAGTTAAGACTAAATCACCACTTATGGCAGTCAAGTACCTCCCATTCTGTCTGCTCTCTGGACTACTTCATGCAGTCCAAACCCCAAGCCATTTCCCTGAACCCTGGGGAACTCCAGTGAAATTGTGGGACTCAGTTCAGCTCCAAACTCTGAGTGACCCTTAGCCTGAAAAGCTTTGTCTCATTTTGTCTCTTCCAGCAGTGTGGGTTTATTCTGCTGCCTTCCCTCTTCTGGATTTGTTTATCCATTTTAATTGGGTGGTGGGGGTTTTATGCTGTTGGTCTTGCTTTTAGTTTTGATTATGATACACTCGTTCAAATGTGTTGTCTCTTTACAGTTACACCATCCTGGACAGTAACAGAAGTCTTCTAGCAGAATCAAAAATCCTGTTAAATCCTGAAATTATTTTCATTTGAGCTTGCTCTTGGGTGACTGCTGTATTTCTTTTATAACTAATCTGATTATTTCATAGGACCATAGAATCCCAGAATGGTTTGGGTTGGAAGGAACTTTCAAGTTCATTTTGTTCTAACCCCCTGCCCTGCCATGGGACACCTTCCACTCTCCCAGGTCCCATCCAACCTGGCCTTGAACACTTCCAGGGACAGGACAGCCACAGCTCTGGGCAGCCTGTGCCAGGGCCTCACCACCCAAACAGGGAAGAATTTCTTCCTAATATTTAATCTAAATCTACTGTCTTTGTTATATCCACTTTAAATGAAGACAGATGATTTCACTAATTGGCATCTGTGCTGTCTTGTCCAATACACAGCATTTTCTTCATTTAATTTAACCAGTTGTTAGGAGGAAATACTCAGCCCTTCTGAAGCTTTGCTTCAGGCTGAATGAGCTAAAATGTCTTTGTCTCTCCTTCTAGGACAAGTGCTCCAGCCCTGGTGGTCTAAATTAAGCTTTTCTCAGTGTTCAGCATTTCAAACACTCATTGGATTTGACACTATTCTCGGTGTGTTTTCTCTTGTAGGATACTGTGTTTGAACCAGAATTTTTCCAAAACACCATTGTCTGTGAAATGCCAAACAATGATCTCAATAAATTCAAAGGTTATATGTAAGTACTTGTAATCCATAAATACATTTTGGATCTGTACTTTGATATTACTCTTGGAGGAATTGGATGGAAGGAACATATTTTGAGGGAATTGAGGGTTATCACTATTATCTATTCCCAGATTCAGAAGCCAGTATAAAATGCAGACTTGGATTCTGTTTTGTGGCAAGGTAGAACCAAGGCTCAGCATTGGATCTGCAGTTGTTTTCTACAAACTATTTTCACAAAGCTTCAGTTCTCTTCAAAACTTAGACATAAGCTCATTTACATTTGACCTGATGTTTAGATTAAGCTAGATTTTAGATAAATTCTTCCTATCATTTGAAGGTAGCCATCTGCATGGCTCTAGTTTCTTCACATTTACAGCCACAAGGAAAAGGTCTCCAAGATCTAATAAACGATACAGAGTTTCTCCTTGTTAGAAAGGTAGAAAAAACATGCATGCAAAATGCTATTGAACCAGTGCACTAGACTAGTATAAAAAAGTAGGGTAGGTTTCTTTTTTGTCTTTCTTCATTAAATAATCCTGGCACAGGCACAACACCAAATTCAGCAGATTTAACCCCATTTATGAATTATAAGGCAAATTTCTATGTCATGGCTCATGTCTTAAAATTCTCTTACCCTCCAACACAGAGCAGCCTTTCCCAAGGCCCTCTTCAGAGCAGTCGTCAGTGCATGCTTATTCCCACACCACAGCAGAGAATTGCCCACAATACCTGCTGCCCAGAACAAATGCATGCCCCATTATTATGGCAATAATTAACTGCATGAATGTGCCAGCATCCTCATCCATGCCCCAGCTTTGCTGAGTTTACCAGTCCTAAACCAGGAGTTGATGGCTGTGCACAAGCAGTGGGTGTTGTACCTGGAGGAGCTGCAAACGGGCGGCTCTCTGACAGAGCCGTTCTCTCCCATTAGCACTGACCGTATCTAATCTGGCCTTGAGGTCGTGCCCTCTAAGAATGGTGCCTCTAATAGCAATGCCATTTCTCCTCTGCTGCAATATCTTACCAGGAAAAAAGGGGTCAAGTTGGTATTGATTGCTGGCTGTGGTTGTTGGCTTCAGGGACCGCTGGGTATGATGGAAATTGAAGCAATCCCTCCAATTAGCAAAGAGCACTGAGATTATATAAATGTAGAAGACATGCCACAAGAAAACACACACAAATGCACACCCTTAAGACACAGGACTGGCTTCCAAATTTTCAACTCTCAACTGAAAGTCTGTGACAGAAATCTTTTTGGTGAATGCCTGATATCTCGCTTGATGGAACATGCAATTAGCTGCCTTCCTCTCCCCTCTTCAGGGATAGAAGAAAGAATTTGCTGGGGAAAATTACTTGCTAAGAGTTAGTGGAGTTTCTGTCTTTGGTCTGCTGAGATTTGAGTTATTTTGTAAACACAAATTACTTGGAGCAGGCTACTGTTTTCTCCAAGAACCCTTAATAAATTATTGAGGCTCTGTTGCCTTGGTATAAAATAGCAGGAGTACTCTCTGTTAAAAATGGTAAGAAATAACTTAGTGACATCCATCTGACATGCCCAATCCCAGAAAAATCTGTTCAAGGGGATGCAAGAAGGCTTCTATTAAATGAGTTCCCCAAGACTGAATTTAGGTTCCAAGAGAAACAGATTTCTGGCATTATGCTTTTACAATTCCACAAGCTGTAGGTTGTGGGCACCTACACGTTTTCCCTAGTCTAGTTTAAGTTATGTAATCATGTGCAGGTGCAGGTAGACCTGGGACTGTACTTAGCTCTGATATAACACCTAGCCCTGCCCTTCATTTGACAGATGAGACTATTTACTGGTAAATGAACACAAAATACCAAATAGAAAGCGGAGAGAAATTATTATTCTACGAAAAAAAGTCTTTTCCCACCCTGACCTTTACATAACAAAACAAGACAAAGTATCTGAAATAGAAGCTCTCAGCTTTGGTAAAGGTCTCAGGAGAAACCTACCAGTGTAAAATAAAAGCTGTGGATAGGGGTAGGTGTGTGTCATTAATTTTCAGAGGCAAGTAACAAATTGCCTGCCTGATGGAGCACCCAGCTTATGGTTTTCACCAGTTTGTTCTGCAAGCAGAAGGATCTGGTATGTGATGGGGCATCTTTAGCCAGGATGAAAAGTCTTCTGTCCTGGATGAGAGTGAGGAAGAGCTCCTCACCCTGAAGACTGCTTGAGTGAACTGAGATTCACACAGACCTTTGGTGGCTGATGTAGTGACAGAGGCTCTCGCAGGGTGTAGATGTATTCATCTGAACCTCTGCTCATCTTTCGAAAATAAATTTGTCTGTAAGAGGTTGCAAAATGACTCTTGTTTTCTTTCATAAGATATTGAATCTTCCAGATAAGGTTCCAAGTGAAAGCCAAACTTGCTTTGTATTGGCATCATGACACACACTGTGCAAGTGGCCTTTAAAAGAAAGACTTGGACTTCTCTGTAACTTTTTGCTGGAGTCCTCCTTGAAACTGAGGGAAATAAAATCAAAATAGGTCCTACAATATTACTTGATTTCAACTTGAAACAGACATGCACACAAAAATTTTCTGTAACACTCCGTTAGAGCAGAAAATTAATTGCTCTATTTAATTATATTTCTTCTAGGGAGCAGCCAAACCATGAACAGGTAGGTTTCAACATTGAAAACCTCTTGCTTCGTGGATGTACAATCAGAAATACTGAGGCCGCAGTAGGAATTGTTATATATGCAGGTAAGATGCACTTTTTACTTAGGTCAACTGAGAATTTCCCTGTAAATATCCTTAAAAAAATAAGTACAGTTTAATATTGCAATATAATTTGACGTTTTGCTTTAAAACTGGTGGTGCACAGAAAGTCTATAACTTTTTTTTAAGTGAAGGTATTACTCATCCATCTCCAAAGTCAGACTTGCACTGGGTCTTTGGCAAGTGACAGGATCCTTGTGCATGTCAAATGTCTTGTAAAAATATTCAGACAAGTAAAAAATTGCTCAGGTGTATTTAACCCTCAGCTCTGGCTACAGCACTAATTCCATCTGTCATAAAATCCACACAGCTGCCCTAAGGGAGGTCTCACTGGCTCCTCAGGGTAGAAACTGGAGCAGCTGAAGATCTAATTAGAAAAAAAAGAATGTCATCTGTGAATTCCATTCATCCATTCCATCTGTGCCAGTGCCAGCACGCAGGAGCCAGTGAGGCAGCAGCTGGAGGTGACAGAAAAGGCAGCAGCAGCACAGGTTTGTGCTGACATAGACACACTGTGTCTGTGCAACCATGAACTTCATGCAGGAGACATGGACTAAGAAAGATGGTGTTGGTGCCCAGATGAAATGCAGCAGTGCCAGGTTCAGCAGTGGGTCAATTCATCTGTTCCTCAGCATCTTTTGCCTTTGCAGTGTTACCACTGCTTTTACTCAGTGAGCATGATTTATCATTGGCTTTGCCAGCTGTGCCCTCTTCTGCATCACATAGAGTGTATCAGCTACCCTCTTCTCTGTAGATTAAATAAAAGTCAATTCAAACACAACAATTAATCCCATTAGCTATTATTATCTTTCCAGTAGAGTTATATTAAATGTTTTATGTCTAATCAGCCACAAGGGGTTCAGGGTTGAGCCACCTAAGAGAAAAGAGAAATCACACCTTTGCAAGAGTCATTTAGCTTAGATTAATCTCCACAGCCCAGAACAATTCACCTGACAGCAGACTGTCTATTTCAGTACCACACAACTCTAAATGTCTGTATGTCTCAGTGTCTGTAGCTCCCAGGTTTCCAAGGTAGCTGTGCCTTTGCAGGTCCTTCATTGTGTCCCTGTGAACACCACATGCAAGGGCGGTGCCCACAGGCAGAGGAGGAGAGCCAGAGCCAAATACAGCAACCTTCTCTTTTTGAAGTAACTACCATGTAAAAAACTCAGTAGGGATCATTCCCAATATCATTGGAGTAATTTATCTTCCCTTCTCCTGTTGCAGTTCCGAATTTTCTTCTGTTTAGCTCAGATTTCCCAGTATGTTCCCTTGACCCTCACCACAGATCCTAATGTAGGTCTCCATTTATGTTGCTTAAGCTGCCAGTAGCAAAGGTTGGAGTTTTAAAGTTACTCCCAAGACATGGTGGTTTTCATATGAGTAGGTCTTCAAGTCAATTTCCAGCTGAGTTCTTATTGTTAATGTCAGCATAAAAATTTACATTTTTTTCCTAAAACTAGGCTGGCTTAAGTCAGTATCAGCCTCATTTCTAGGGTTCTTTGACATTGATCATACTCTGGCGTTTAATCATGGCCTGTGACCTTTTCTGAGCAATCAAGATCAGTCACATAAGATGGCACAATTTTCCATTTTTATGACTCTATTACTCCTCAAACTTTCTTTCTAATGGAAGCCTTTGTGAGGGGCACAGCCATCACTTAGTGTGATTGCTTGGTCTGTGCAGTCCTCATCTGACCCGGGGATAGTTTACTCTTCATGGCTACCCAGATTGTTCTACACAAAGCAATAGCACTAAAACACAAAAACCTCATTACACAGTGACAGCCAATGCAGTTTTCTCATTGTGATTGGGACAACAGTAAGAATTATATGCTTTTCATATACTAGAGTACTAGAAAGAAGTTTTAGATGAGCCCATGAGCATCTAGAAATAGAGACAAGGTACCACTGGAGTGGTAGGTAAGGTGCTGGGTTCCACAGCATAGGAAAGTGTGAGGATTAGAGGAGAACAAAGCAGTTTATTCCTCATATTTCTGATTTTCTGTTCCTTACAAAGTGGTAACTGTGTTAGAGAAGTGTTCTTTTCCTGATGATCACCTGAAGTAGAAAGGAATGGTAGAACTGATATTTGGAAAGAAGTTCATCACAATTTCTTCCCGAAATAAATTCATCAACACTTCCTTGAGGGTTTTCTGGGAGGAATTTGAGGGCTTTGGCTTATTTGGATTTCAGTACAAAGCATTCCATTATGGCTGACATTGAGGAATAAGATTCACACAGCTGCTGGAGGAACAGAAATGCAAGCAGCAGTGGCCTCCCCTTCAGTGTCGCTCGGTGGTGAAGAGATTTTGTTCACCAAAGGGAAGGCTTAGGGTTTGTTCCCATTCTGCCTGTGTGGCAGTGAGCACACATCTCCTCCTCCACAAGCTGTACACTGAATATCTGCCTAAGTGGAACAAGAGGGTTTGTACTTATGTGTGAGTTGGAAAGGCAGGAGCGAACCGTGGTATAAACTGGTCCCACTGACACAGCTCCAGGTTATGTAAATAATTACATATTCATTGGAATAGTAAGCCAGGAGCCACAGCTCTTGAGTGAATGTCCTGAACATAAGGCTGGAGAGTAATCTTCTCTCTAGCTCTCTTGTTTATTAATAACTGCTGATGTAAACCTGGAATGAAACCAGCAGGTGTGATTGAACTGCACATTACTTCCAGTTTTGGGGTTAAGTCACGTCCCTAGAGAAAGCTAAAAGGCAGCTTGGAAAAGAGTCCTTGTCACACACATCATGCACATACAAATGGAAACTAAATACAAGTCTGCAGGGTCTGTATTTTCAGGGAAAATGGCACTGTGGAAATAAACATAAAAGATACCATTCAATATAATAACAGATGGTGTCCAGATATCCCTGTTGTGGAGCCACAGTTTAGATAACATTAATAGAATTTTAAAAGTAATTTCTGCTTCTTGACTTCTTGCAGCACTCCTCTTTTTTCATTATTAGTATAGCAGTTCAATTCTAACTCACTAAGTTTAAGGATTGGGGTTTTTTTTATTTCTCATCCTACTGTTTTGTCAGCACTTTACAACCAAATAATGAACAGCTAAATAATAATGGTTTTCACTGACTTGTTGAATTTTATTTACAATATAAAATTTATCTAGTGGCTTTTGAATTGCTGCTGAAAAATGTTCAAATGTAGGTTTCAGGAATCTGTATAGCAGCTAAACAATTTGTTCATAAAATGCATAACTATAATACTGTTGTTCATTTGCTTTTCTTCTCATGGATATTTGGCTTTTGATAATTTATATAAACCTTATGATCCTACTAAATCTGCTGTCATTGGGACAGAAAAATGTATATGACAGCTGAAACCTGTGATATAACAGAGGCTTTTGGTAAACTTCAAGATTTAGACTCTGATGTAGTCAGTCAAATGGGAAGATGGACAAGAAAAGTTCTGAATGTCAACATCAGTTAGTCATCCTGCTCTCATTTGGGGAGAGAATACTTTATAAAAAACCAAACCAAAATACAAAACATTACATTAACGTGATAATATTCGTTTGTGTTTTGAAGGTCATGAAACGAAGGCCATGCTCAATACCAGCGGTGCTCGGTACAAGCGCAGCAGGATAGAGCAGCGGATGAACAGGGATATTTTCTTGTGTGTGGGACTCCTGTTTGTGATGTGCCTTGTTGGAGCTGTAGGTATGAAGCACTGACAAAAGAAAAATCACAAAAAAATCTTCTTCCTAAATGGTGATTAAAAGGGATGTTATAGACACGAGTGAGATCTACAGCTGAATGCTCTTGGGGTCTTTAGGCTCCTTGGTCTTTCCAGTAGGTGAGTTAAAATGGTGACTGAGCAATTCAGATGAAGAAAACATGGCTCTAAATGTTTCAGATAAGATTCATCCCCACCATGGTATGATACATGTAAAGCAAGAGAAAGCCATCCTGTGACTGCATAGTAGGAATCAATATTTGTCAGCTGAGATCTTCCTTCCTGAGTGCTTCCTGAGGGGGTGTTTGTTCTGTGTCCATAAGAGCAAAAGTAAAATGATTTTGCTTTAATTTCAGTAGTGTCTTCCTCTAATATGTCTCGGAGTGATATTCAACAGAGATTTATTCAACGCAATTTAGAACCCATGAGCTGTTCATAATTAATTAATTCAGTTTACATCCTCCACGGCTTCCTTCCTTCTCAAAAGCCCCTTTACATCAGGCTGTGAAAAGGAACAGTTGCTTACGTTGGAACAGCCTGCATTTTTCTGGGGTCCTTGCAGGTGAGCACATGTGAATTTAGTAACTGGTGTTTGTTAATTGACCAGAGTTTACTGGGTTGGTAATCTCAAAAAGATCCTTTCACTGTGTGTAAGCACCTGCTTGCCTTCCAGCTCTCATTGCAGTCTGTCCCAGGCAGGCCAGAATGGGATCTCATAACTCAGAGCAAAGGACCAACTTTTAAGTCTACTGACTTTTGAATGGGGCAATGCTTTTAAGAGATAACAGGGGCTCCCATGAGCCCCTTTTTCTTTTAATGGATTTTGATTCAGTGACAACTTGCTTACTGCTACTGCTCTGACACAGTCAAATCAAGTTTTCCTGTGCCTGCCCTGGAGCTATGTGATGTGGCACACCAGCCAGTCA
Organism: Nicator chloris; assembly: GCA_013400495.1. Taxonomy (NCBI): domain Eukaryota; kingdom Metazoa; phylum Chordata; class Aves; order Passeriformes; family Pycnonotidae; genus Nicator; species Nicator chloris. The sequence continues at coordinate 1,765,400 of WAAE01015860.1, read as the reverse complement.
TCAAGTGTAATACCATGGGAAATAAGGACCATCCAAAACAGATGAACAATTGAACTGACTTGATCACTTCTTTAGTATTACTGCTTCATGTTGCAGTGGGCCTTTTTGGCACCAAAATGGGATTTCAGTTTCACAGCTGAGCTCTGTGTGAGGGAGAGATTCTATTTTCCTTGTTCCCTGGCTGCTGTCATATGGATTTAGAGACTTGCCTTGCCTGGCGTGTAGGGGCTCTTGAGTAATAAAGTCCTTCAATTTAAGATTAAAAGAAGTCTCAGATGAAACCATCAGCATTTAAAAAATAATTTATCTGCTCAGGTTAAAAAAAAAATATTCATAGTCTAAGTGAAACATTTAAAAGTGTGAAAAGTCCATTAGCTTTCATCCATCCAAAATGTCCAGAGGCTCTACCATGAGTTCTTGCTTTGCAGCCTTGTCTGAATGTATGGTCAGACAAGATACTAGGAAAAAGTATCATTGATGGATCTGTTACCAGGATTGTTCTTGCACACAGTTGTAAACTGGGGTAAGAAGTGGCTTGTAGAGCAGAGTTGTCCTTGTTCAGATGTGACTGTGGTCTGAAGCAGCCAAAGAGCATTGCTGAAATAATTTCAATATTTTGGCAGTGTTTTAGTAGGCGGATGCTGCAAAATAACTGCTTGGTTAACTGGTGCTAATGGAAGTTTTATTTGAGCTGTGAAGTGGACTGATCGAGGTTTTTGGCATCTGGACAAAGGATGCAATGAGGGAAACCAAGTTGTTTGCCTTAGCTCAGTGGGGAGCTTCTGATGCTGTAAATTTAGTAACCTCCTTGGCAAAAGCTTATTTCAATAAGGACAGTATGGAAAGTGGTTCAAATAATTGTGATGGGATGTTGTCAAGTCCTGCAACAGAGGCTTTGTTGTAGCAGTGCAATGATATCTGCTGGTATTTAAGACACAGAGGAAGAAGCCGTTTGAGATATGATTTCATTGAAGCAATGTAAACATGAGTTGCCCAGACTGAATTTAGGGGGTTTGTCAACTCTTAGCAAAGACAGATTGAAATCAAGAATGGTCAGGGAGAATAAGAAATATTGTAGTTTGTCTATATCCAAAGGTTCTAAGGTTTAATTCTGTGAGAGGAAAGAGAGTCTTCAGCACCAAGGATTGTTATGGATAGGTGACAGAGATGGAGTCTTCCAGCGGGGAAAGGCAGAATGAGAAAAGATCTGTGCAGAGCTAAGAGCCATGGCAAACACCTGGTGAAGCAGAGGTGAATGACAATATCCCTGAATACTTGTTTGTCACCAGCATATCAATTATGTGCGTGTGCTATAGAGCTCTGCAGGTGCTTTGCATTCTCCAAAAGATTTGCAGCATTGCTTGGGGAGCGTTGTTGTGGAAATGCTCTCTGTTTTGTTAGCAGAGCAGGCCATGTCTGCACATTTCAGAAGCTTTGTCACTCACTGCACTGCTCAGCCGATTTCAATCTTGCATCTCATTCCTACAGGACATGGCATTTGGACAGGAAACTTCTGGGAGCATCCACCTTACGATGTCCCAGATAGGAGTGGCAATTTTGTGTCTCCAGTTCTTGCTGGTTTCTACATGTTCCTGACAATGATAATCCTGTTGCAGGTAAAAGACAAAAACCTCTCCATTACCTCCAAGGAAGAAGCTACTCAAAATTGAATATAATCACTAATGAACAATTAATATCAACTAATAGCTGTGTAGTGCCTTCTTAATCCTATTTGAAAATATTGCTAGGAGTGTTTCAAATCAACCAAGTGTGAAATAATGCTTCTTTTTTCCTTTTTCTTTCTGTCTAACTGCAGATTTTTTTCTTGCTATTGACACCCCACAAGGATATAGATAGGAAACACATGTATAATATCTTTAACTCAGAATATCTAGCAGATGTAATAAAGAAGATATTTACATCCAAATGTCAGGGTTTTTTTTTTTCTGCCTATATCCAGAATTCCAAAATAAGAAGGCCACTTAATATCTCAGAGAAACAGTGAAACAAAAAATGTCAATTTCCCAGTGGGGAATAATAACTAGGTATGGTTCATCTGGTCTAGGAAAGAAGCTAAATTAGAAGTAGGATACTTGTATATCTGAGTATGATTAAGCCTTATTGGGAAAGAATATTTTAGGGTGAGGGAAAAGTTACATTTACTTTTCCGATTTCTTGATGTCAGTGCTGAGATTTCAGTGGACAGAATTTCTTTAATATGAACAAAATCTGAATATAACTTTCAAAGCTGCTCAGAGATTCCTTGGGGGATTATTCTTCCTTACTGAAACAGAATATTTGTGCATCTTAAGAATTCATTATTATTTCAGGGCAAGGAAGCTTGTGGGTGGGAAGTGTTGTGTGCAAAGTAATGCTTTGTGAAACTTTTCTGCACTAGGAGTTAGTCTGTGCTACTCTGTCCTTTCAGAGTTTCAGAAGGGTTGGAGCAAGCAGGATCCTATGTCCAGAAAACGTGCTTTGTGAGGGCATCCTCTGAAAGACCCAGCTTTGAATTTAGTACTCTAGGAATTTAGTCTTAGGTTTGCCACTTATTATCCCTGTTCCTCCATTGCTATTATGCACAGGGTTTTTTCACCCCTGCATTATTATTCATCAGTCCTACAATATGTCTCTAGGAAGAGCTGTTTCTTTGGAAATCATTAATATAGCTGTGCCAGGACATTGCCAGTAGAAAGCAGCGAAATTTATCTCACCCCTCACTGAGAATTTAAATTCTTTTTCAGATTTTAATCCCCATATCTCTTTATGTGTCAATTGAGTTGGTCAAACTGGGCCAAGTGTTCTTAATTCACAATGACATTGACCTGTATGATGAGGAAGCAGATTTGCCCATCCAGTGCCGTGCCCTCACCATTACTGAAGACCTTGGACAAATCCAGTATATCTTCTCAGACAAAACTGGGACACTCACAGAAAACAAAATGGTATTCCGACGCTGTACTGTTGATGGAATTGAGTTTTCCCATCAGGAAAACGGTGAGAGACACTTCTTTATGCTTCTTTTTTTTTTGTCTGAGCAATTAAATGTTATTAATTTAAATATTAATACCTAAAAATACTGAGCCCTCTGATTGACTGTAGAGTTTTGCAGAATAGTCACTATTTTGTGAGGGACTGCTGTTACAGAGATTCACAAAAGTGAAGGCCTTTTAAATTATTCAGAAGTCAGATGGGAAAGCTTTTCCAGATCCCTCTGCAGGCACCTCCAGGATTTGTCCTGCATTCAAAGAGCATGCAAAGAGAACATTTTCTCTTTCATTTCTAAATGAACACCAGCCAACCTTTTATCAGCTCACAAACTGATATTAGTTAATATTTAAAACTAATCAGTGGGTCCAAAAGTAATTATTTCTGTGAATATGTAAATGTACACTTCTGAGTGATATGAAAAATACAGGTTCACTTTTCCTGGAGTGGATCCTGGCTGCAGTCCGGATCTGAAGGATCTTGGCACTCCTGCTCTGAATTGATGGTGTTGACTCAGCCCCTTCTTCCTCGTTACTTTCGTGCTCTGCATAGCAGAAAGGATCCTGTAAAGCTGGCAAGCAGCTGCCAAAAAGATGTTTGTGTTCTCTGACTGAAAACATTAGCAAAATTTGTGAATTGCCATATTTCCCTCTCCTGTTCCAACTGCAAAAAGCAGCTGAAGAGACAAAACATAAAGAGAAGCCCATAAAAGTGACTGATCACTTTGAAAACTCATTTTTATTTTCTTGCAATAATAACAGTGGCAATTGCCAGAAACTGCTGTGGACAGTGAAAATTTCCTGGTGATGACATTTGAAATGTTTTGGCATTGCTTTAGTTCATTTCAGATTTTTTAACTGATCAAGGAATTCCTCCCAAACAATGGAAAAAAAAAATATATAGAATCAGAGGTAAGGTTTCATTTCTCTTTTACAGACAGGCGACTGAAAATACAGAAAGAGCTGGATTTAGACCACGAGGATTTTGCAAAACTTCAGCATTTCACTCTTCCTCCCATGAACCTTGAGAGGCCAGGGACGTACAGGCACAATACCATGAGACCTCTGAGGAGGTGCCAGAGCGCCCGGGCGCGGTGCCAGGGCCACACCAGGAGCCGCTCCGTGGGCCGGCGCGACAGCAACCAGTCCCAGGTGGCATTCAGCAGCCCCATCGTGAGTACCTCCGACTGAGCCAACCCTTCCAAGTCACCCCTTCTCCTGCTTTTTGTGATGGAAAGCAACAGGTAGGTAGGGAGGAGAAATCCCAGCCTTGTTGGAGCTAAGAGAGGGAAAGGCGAGACAAAGAGTCGGAGTCCTCGACTGGAGCGTGCAGGCTGCAGTCAGGGGGGAGCAGCATCTGTTGCAATTTGGGTCTGAAACTTCCCAAATCTGCACCCAGATTTGGGTCTGAAACTTCCCAAATCTGCACACGGCCTAATTAAAGTCAGACTGTTCTGCTCTTCTTGAAAGTTCTTTAACACACATTTCAGACAAGGCTTTTGCGAAACGCTAAAAAAGTCATACTTTCAAAATTGGAATTCCAATTAAAATTAAAGGCCTGGAAAACTCATCCAAACCTTGATTTAAAAAGAAAAAAAAAGTTTAATAAATGCGGAATTCTCAGAATTTTATTTGCTGCAGTTGTTATAAGATCCTACTTACCTCATTGGATTCCACTGTAAGTACCACTCAGAACTCCTACTGTTCTTAGAATATGGGAGTTCTGTAAGTTTTTATCCTAGTGTTTTCCAGCCCAAACCTCATGAGTTGCTGAGAACATCTCTGTGGATTCTTAAGAACCCACGAGTCATGACTTCTGAGAATTTCTTATAGGTCATGACTATTGAAGGATGATAAAGAAATTTCTTGCCAGTATATTTTCCAACTACATTTTGTACTGCCAGGCTTTTTCTTTTTCTTCTATAAATAAATATTTATTTAAGTCACTGTAAAGCAATATCCGAGGAACTAGTATCAAATGCCTCTTCTGCAGAAGAAGATTAAGCTGCTGTTATGGAAATAACCAGCCTTAGCTGCTCACAGGTGTCACTCTACCTGGATAAATTGTTTTAACACCCTATGATAATTGTCAAGAAGTTGTAAAAATAGAGACATTCAGATATTGCACAGAGCCTGCTCTGTATGACCTTTAAATGAGACATAGTAGTATCCTTCTTTGCCACCTGAGCCAATTCCCTATTAAAAAAATGGGAATAATAAATTTTTCAGTGTCTCTATGGTTCCTGCCCTTTGGAACTTACATCACCTCATCTGATGCATTTTTACTGTGCTACAAATCTGCAGCATCCTGAGTACTCCTGGTATACAGAGAGGGTGTTTGTAGACCTGTGTGTATGTCAGCAGACAGAGGTTTGTAAGAAAAATCCATCTTTCAACAATGGAACACGAAAGAAAATCAACATTTACTCTCTCTACCTTTAGGTGTTCTTATGAATTAAGAGAGTGACAGTCCATTTCCTTCTAGATTTAATAGTTCCAATAAGTAGTGCCTTGCTATTAGAAACATTTAATGAAGGTTTGCATTGTCCCATGGTCATCAGGTTTTCATGCCATCAAGTAGAAGAAGTGCAATCAAGTTAATGAGGAAACCTTAAAACTGAATGGCACTAGCTTTTTTATATCAGCATTTTCACTAACAAAATTGTTAACATTGAAAAGGTGGCAAATTTAAGTGATTATTATCATTAGTGCTGTTTTATTCAGTTTTCTTTTTTGCTTGGTTAGGGTTTTTAATAGATGTTCTGGCTGAAAATTCAGGTCAGCGTTGTTTTCACTTAATGTGAAAAAGAAGATGAGAAAAATTGTTCTGATAAATATTGATTTTTTTATTGTTTTGTTTTTAAAACCTGTCTCTGAGGCCACAATTAGCCTGACAATTTTCGATTTTTTCAGAGGAAACTTTTGAGTTCACAAAGTTGCTGCTGAAGTGAATTGCTCAGTAGTGCATTGTCCTTTTTGACAAGAACTTGCAGCAGACATTGAGGATATAGATGAAAAAGAAATTGAGGAGGATGATGACAGATAGGAGAGGCTGAGATACACATGAAATAATTTGGTGTTTGTGATGTTCATCCCAATTGTGGCAATGCATGAAGAAATTGGACGAAAAATTGTGCAAGGTGTTGGTGAGATTCTAATCTTTCCTGTTTCGAATTTAATAGAATTCCCAGTGTAACTGTTTGACATAACTGTTTGGAAAGTTGTATCTGCACATATGTGCTCTTCATTGGAATTGTCCTGTTAAGCTATTTGGGATGGTTCTACATACAAAGCAGAGTATTGGCAGAGTCCCATCACCCACAGAACTGCTGCAGTGCAATACTGTGAAAAGGTTTCTTAAAATCAGCAGCTTTAATTTTTCAGCCTCTGATTCTTTTTAGGAGACCTGAGAAGATAACTAAAAATCAGGCTTATCCTTAGCATGTTTTTGTTTGTTAGAGAAAGGACTGCATCAATACTGCAAACATGTCCCTGTGTGTGAAGTAAAAAAACATTAAAATACTGAGCTGGAAGAACCAGAGCTTTCTGCAGCAGGGGAAGTGCAAAGCCTTGTTCTGGCTTTGGATTTCAGCTGAGCTGCAAAATGAGCAGTAGATTCATTTGCAATTATTAGGATTATTTAAGAACAGCTTGTCACTTTAGCGAGCAGGAGATGGAATGTAACATTTGGCCCTGCACAGTACAGCTGAGAAGGTGCTTGGGTGACTTCTGTTCCATGTTTACAGAACTTGGGAAAACTGTGCCAGATTGAATGAGGTGAGGGTAATAGCTGAGATGAACTAGAAAACAGCTAAATAAATTTGGCAGTTCCTTAAAGAAGGCATGCAAAACTGTTGGCTCGTGCAAAGACATCTTTTAAATTTGGATTCCTTTGTTAAATATGAATATAAATATCTGCTAACATGAAATTTCTATTAAAAGTAATATTCCCATAGCTCTACATCAAATTTAATTATAGGGAAGTGACATTGTTAAGCAGTTTGGCTTGCAAATTTAGGTTTGATTAGAAAGAGAGTGGTAGTAAAATTACAGAAACATTTCAGGAACAAGTAAATATGCATTTATTTATTTATTGCAAAAACTGAAGAAGAAAAGTTTGAGAGTGCTTCCTTTTCTGGGTGCAAAATGAAACTGCTCTGGAAACAAAAAGTGATACTGCTGTAACTAAACCATAAGCACAAAATGTTCTCTGTTGAAATAACAATCAGCTGCCACAGTGAACTGGGAGACCCTAAGTATACATTTTTCCAGAATGTCCTTTAATTCAGGAGTCAGCAGTTTCAAAGTTAAGAGATACAGTATAGATTTTGCTGATTTTTTGTAGATCTCAAAAGAAATAAAATTCTGAGATCATCTTCCTTTTGAAGATGCATTTCCTTCTAATTATCTAGTTATGCAGCTTTTTGAAAGATACCTTTTTTCCATAGATGTTAAGTACAAAAGGCATTTTCTAGGTCTAAATTCAAGAAGTCTATGAAGTTGCCAGTTATTCCTTGAGGACAAGGGTAAATGAAAATAATCCTCACTGAGGAATTTCTCTTCCAGGAAAAGGATGTGACTCCTGACAGCAGGCTGCTGAGGCGAGTGCGAGAAGCTGCCCTCCAGACTGAAAGTTTTTCTCCTTTTTTACATATGAAGACTTCCACATCCTTTACTGACTTTTTTCTTGCTCTTGCCATTTGCAATACAGTTCTGGTCTCCACTGCTACTGAGCCAAGACAAAGGGTAATCTAAATTAAAATACATGAGGAATATGGATCATGCTTCCGTTTAACAACATAGAGTAGTGTCCAGTGAAAACTGGTGAAAAATGGTTTGTCTGGGAGTTGTCCTCTAGTTCCTTTACATTTTGTGTAATATTTACTGCTTCCCTGCCTGTGTATCCCTTCCCAGCTTGTCTTCTTATGTTTGATGAAAAGCTGAGGCTACCACAGGGTCTGCAGTTGTTCTTTTAGATTTTGTATTATATATGCTGTAAGAAGTTTGTTGAACACACTGGGTTTTCTCTGATCTGCCTGCCAATTGACAGAACTGCAAAGGCTTGATTACATCTTTGCTTCAGAGGTAGAGATACAAATCACCACCAGATTTGGATGCCGTCTCACATATGGCATCTCTGTTGAATCCTTCCACCACAGTTAAATGGCAGGAGAGGGGAAAAGGGGAAGTTGCAGTTGTTATTATTATTGTCATTTAGATGCAGAAAAGTAGAGAGAGGTTTTGAGAAGGCTCTTGGAGTTCACATTTATTTATTTTTAACCTTGGTTTTTCTCGTATTTCTAGGTCACAATCCCACCACCAATAAAACCTTCAGGAATCACCCTGGAGAAAATTCATCAGATATTTCAAAGGCTAAAATTAGCGAGCCTTAGTCAATCTTTTTCATCATCTCAGTCTAGTTCACAACTTGGTGCCAGCTTCAGTGCCAAGAACACCGAGGAGCCTCTTGCTGCACTGGAGAGCTGTGACAATGAAAACGACTGCTCTGCCAGCAGTAGAGGCCAGGAACTCCAGGACCAGGGCAGCACAGATATTGGTACTGCTTCCTTGGATGAAGTTTTTAGGTCTGCAACCAACAGTTCTCTGCCAACAGGCTTTTGTTACGAGGCTGAGAGCCCAGATGAGGCAGCTCTTGTCTATGCTGCCCAGGCCTACAGCTTCATCCTGGTGTCCCGGACACCCGAGCAGGTCACCGTGCAGCTGCCACAGGGCACACTCCTGACCTTTGATATCCTCTACACTTTGGGATTTGACTCAGTCAGGAAAAGGATGTCTGTTGTGGTGAGACACCCTCTAACCAAGGAGATTGTTGTCTACACAAAAGGTGCTGACTCTGTAATAATGGACCTGCTGGACGACTCGGCCAAAGGTAATTAGCCAGGGACCTATTTCTGTTGTGTCTGCTAACAAAGAAGTTTGCAGTAGTCTTTTCTGCATGAAATAGTCTATCAAGGTATTGGAAATATAAAAAAAGAATGAGCTTTGTTTAGTATTATCCTTGCAGATCAAAACTGAGGTATTTATTTAACCTCAGAAGTGCTTAGAATATGGAATGGGATAATTTAAATTCACGGGTAATACTAACCCATGTGGATTGTGTACTCTGCAATAATGCTGTCATAAGAGCCTGACCATTGTTTTTCAGGTTGTCGGCAAGAGTGCTATAATATTAACAAACAAAACCACAAATAATGTTATCTTAAAGGAAACTAGAATTTTTAGCAAGATTTCAGCTTCTGCACAGCCAACACTTTTGAACTCTTAAAGAACTTGGTATTATAATGGAATCCACTTTAATGCTCACTGTTTTTTCATCTTAGGCCATTAGATCTAAAATTATCGGTGCCTAAAATATGGAATCTTTTCCTTGTGCTTCACAGGTGACATTAGCACAGAGAAGAGACTGAAAAGAATAAAAGAAAGAACACAGAAGCATCTGGACTACTATGCCCGTGATGGGCTGCGAACTCTGTGCATAGCTAAGAAGGTGGGAGAGCACCAGGTTCTCTGCATGTCCATAGAATTACTAGAAAAATACATTGTTATAATTCTGCTTCAGACAGATATACCCCATCTTTTTGTCCCTCTATTTGCCTTGTCTGGAGTCTTTTTTTTTTCTCTTTTTCCTCAGTGTGACCACATGATGGATTTTTAGTCAGTCTCAAAACATTTATTTCTGTTTCTCGTATAGTAACTCTAGCTGACCTACTCTACAGTGCTTCCAAGCAAGAAACAAAGAGTCTGCAGAGCACCCAACCTTTTTCTCTTTTGCTTGGCATTCAGCTTTCAAAAATCTTGCTCTCAGCCTGAGTTAGCATATCTTAGTGTCATAATTTCATACAGAAGTTGTCAATGTGCAGCAAACAGATCATATTCAAGCTCTGGAGAAATGTAGATCAGCCCTCAGAAACTGTGTGCTCTCAGCTAAGCAAGAGTTCTGTGAACAAGAGTTTCCCTACGTCATATTTTGAGTCTTACCTGTAAGTCATTTGTACAAACTACTTGTTCTTGCAGGTTTTTTCATGGAAAAGTCTGTGTTATTTTAAAGATGACACAGTACTTTATCAGTCTGGCTAGGAGTTAAGTTTCTGTGATCCAGAATGTTGGCATTCCTCTCTTACTTAAACTTCAAATAAGCGCTGTTTAAATTGTGTTGTGCAGGTCTTGAGCGAAGATGACTTTCAAAAATGGGCCAATTTTCGTCGGGAGGCAGAAGCTGCGATTGACAACAGAGAGGAGCTGTTAATAGAGACAGCACAGCATCTGGAGACCAAACTCACCCTGCTGGGTAGCTAAAAATAAGAATTGTCATTGCGTGAAGTATCACTTGCTCTCCTGTGATAGTCTTGGCAATAAGGCAGACAACAGCTTATACTAATTTATATCTAAAAGACTTCCTCTGTGGTTTGGAAATCTCCAGGCTAGGGAGATAAAATCCAGTGACAGTGTCTGTACAAGTTCTCATGCATTTTGGGCAGCAGTAACTTTGAAAAAGTGTACTGAAACTATTGTGTGCCCCGAGCAAAGAACATGCACATCAGCTGCTTCTGTGGCTCAGCTGACACAGTAGATAATGAAGCTCCCACAATTCAACTGTGTCCCCATATCCTTAGATAAACCTATAAAATACTATAAATTAACTTCAGTTTTCAGCACAAATTCCGAAGGAATTTGGTAATTGAAGTGTATTATAAATCCAGTAACTTAAACATGTAGGCGTTTTGCTACTGAGTTCCCGCTGTTGTTGCATTGTTGTGCTTGCTTTGTGCACTTTGTAAAAAGATGTTTAGTGTTAAAACTTACATTGATTGGCATTTCTGCATCATTCATTCCCGTCATGTCTAACAACATCATTCTGTTAAATTATGGAGCACTTCAGTGCTTTCTGTTCTGTTTCCAAACATTTTGTTCTTTACGACTTTGATTTTTGGAGTTGTCTCGGTCTCACTTTTCTCTGACTGCAATTTGTGCCCATACTTGGTTAAATATCTGCAACTGCAAGCAATAGCTTGCATTATGGCTTCTCATAATCTCTGCAGTGATTTAAAAAATTAGAGTAATAATGGTAAATGCCATAAGCAGACCACATAAGAGGTAATGTAGATCTTGTCAGAATCTGTTACCTTTCCCAATTACTAAGGCTCTATGTGCTTTCACACTTTAATTTGCAAAAACTGTTCCCTTAGCCTAAATCAATATCTATCTTTAATGTACCACAGTTACAGCATCTTCAAACTGACCTCTAGTGGAAGGGATAAGGAGTACTGTAACATTCAGATGGTGATTTCCCAACATCATCAGGATGAATGTTGGCATCTGCTTCTAAGTTTGTGCATGTTCAAAAAGAAAATGTACTGTACTGTTTCTTCTGCCTTTGATGGCTGAGGCATCTGACTTGACAATAGGGACAGCATTCATTTAAACAGTCAAAGTTCATCTTTTCTGGTTGCTTTGATGGGACTTAATGCAGTGTTTTTTAAAATGCATATGGTGTGATTCCTCTGCCAGCACACTGTCATTTTGGATTATTAAGAAGAAATGAAATGCATTGTTCTTGCAATGAGCAAAATGAAGAGGCAGAACTTGATTGTTGACACTTTCAGACCTTAATCCAAATGCAGAGCATGTGTCTGTGTGTTTATTTGTTGGACAGAGCCTTGGTTCAATTCTCGATAAGTTCAGGAGCATGACTGGAAAGCAAAGAGCTTCTTTTAAACAAGAAAATAGCAACTTGATTTCCAAGAAAAAAATTATTTCTTTTCTTTTCTCTTCTTGTTTGCCCAGGAGCAACAGGGATTGAAGATCGTCTGCAAGATGGAGTACCTGACACTATTGTGTCTCTCCGAGAGGCTGGGATAAAAATCTGGGTGTTGACAGGAGACAAACAGGAGACAGCAGTTAACATTGCATACTCCTGTAAACTTCTGAACCAAAGGGACACTGTCTTCACCATTAACACTGAAAGTAAGGTGAGTAAAGAGAGACAAAATGCACAGAATTTGCTATCTTACCCTTTCTTTGTGTCTTGCAGTTTGGCATTCCTTTGCTTTAGACCTCACTCAACAAAGAACAGTCAAAAACCTCACACAGCATTAGGCCAGAAACTCTGTAGACAACACATCATAGAATGAATTGAAATATAAGACACTAATGTAGAGTTTCATTCAATTAAACTACACTGATTTTTCCAAATGAAAATATTTTTTTTAAAAATTACCTGAATTCCTAGGTATTACCTGAATTAGTATCTTTAGGAAGAAATTAATATGCAATTTAAGTGCCTAATTCCTTAATAATATGGATATCTGGATTTCCACCTTACAATGGAAATTTCAGTTTAACCCTAAGAGGTATCTGTTAGAAGACATTTGGAAAGTGCTGTATGAGTCAGCCAAGCAAAAGTATGAAGGTGTAGATTTAAGTAAATCCAGAACTTTCTAATTGCATATTCTCTAATAGGATTAGCCTTAATCAGAAATACATTAGCAAAAAAATTTAAGACAGTATATTTTTTTTAAGCAGGGGCCAGTTAAAAACATACTCACTTTCTTGATATCCCATGGTGGCAAACAGTTGCAGATGTGTTAAAAAATTCCTTCCATTTCCATTTGAGAAGAAGGCAGAAGAAGGGCAAGAAGAAGGGCAGGCTTTAGGCAAAGGGAACATAGTCCAAAATAAGGATAATCACTCCAAGGACAGGTCTGTCAGTTCCTGTGAGTCACTGAAACACAGTGAGCAATCTGTGGTGCAATCTATGGCCATTCCTGACAACATCTGAACAAAAGTGAGAAAACAGAGTCCTAACTTCCAAAGAGGGTAAATGCCATCATGGATGGTGAAAGTAAAAGGCTTTAGACAAGCCAACTTGGCTTTTGCTGGATGTGGAGCAGGATAAGCAAGGTATCAAGAAAATCATGCCCTAATGTCAGGAATTGGGTTGGCCGTCAGCATGCACAGCCTCACACCTCATCCCTTCAGGCACCTGGGTGGGACAGGTTGCCTGGTGGATGGATTATGGAGACCATGTCCAGGCATTATGGTTAAACCAGACCTGTTTGCTAAGGAAGATTAGCCCTGACCATTTCCAAACACAAAAAGGTACAAAATGCCATTTTGATGCCCTTTTTGCATTTTCTTGCTGGTGACCTTTTACTTCCCATTGAGACCTGGAAGCTCCTGAGGCACCTTCAGAGCAGCTGCTGCCTTTTCTCTGCTCCTTTTTTTGCAGCATCACTCAGCAGGAACAAGAGGCACAGTGAGTTCAGCTCTTCCAAGGGCTGGCACGAGGCTGTGGAGGGCAGGCAGGGCTTCCTTGTGTGACCAGACAGGTCACCCATCTGGGTTGTCTCAGCTTTTCTCCTCAGAGAACCAGGGTTACCAATACAAGCTTGCTTTTCTCAAGAAAGCTATTGTGAGGATTAGTAAATATTGTTGAAATACTGGCTGTTTTCCTTATGGTAGGTAACTACATGGAGCAGGGAGATGGCCTACTTTGAACTGATCTTGTCTGCAGCTAGTAGCTCTCCAAACGAGAAAAAAATCCTATGCAAATATCTGTCTCTTTTAATGTAATGGAAGTAGAGAAACACGCCAAGATGACATGGAACCTGGCACGGCAAACATTCCCATGTGTCATTTCATTTGAAACACATATCTGCTTTAACAGGAAGCAGAATGAGCACATTCAGGATGGGAGTGATGAGGTGGTTTCTGCCAGAGCAGGGATGGTGCAGGAGGGCCCTCCCTGGCCCCGGGAAATGCCAGCATGGGCACCCACCCACAGCAGCCTCTGCAGCCCTGCACCAGGCCCAGCAGCACCTGCACACACACGGGAGCTTGGGGGAATCCCCATGGGCCAGGGCACACTGGAGTTTCTCCACAATAAGATTTAGTTCCCTCACTTTCAAAATTACACCAAAGGCAAACTTCTGAAAGAGGCTCCCAGTAGCAGCAGCGAGGAACACAATATATACAAAGCATTTAGCCTATTAATTTTGCCAAAGTTAGATCTTGAAGTGGCGTCACTGTGAAGGGCCTCTCCTTACCCCTGAGCCCAGCAGATTACTCAAACACTGAAAATGAAATATCTTCCAAGAAGATACAACATAATTAGGTAGCTTGGTGGATTTGTTTCAAAAGGCGAGTCAAGGCAAACCAGGAATTTCCACTACTGTTTTTGGTTTGTTCACAGAAAGATGATATTTCTTCAACATTTTTAGGGGTTTTAAGTGTGCAGGCTAGGTGCAGGTTTTTATTAGATGTCAGAGGTACATTTGATTCCAGAACCTCCCACTTAAGTGTAATTTAAATCTTGCAAACATCCTACACATGTACCTTATGCTACATAAAGTGAAAATAACATTATAGAACTGAATCATCGCTCAATAAAGCTGTCAGAAAAGACAGAAAAAGGAGTGATTAGCTCCTCAGATATTCAAGGCCATGCCACAGAAGGAGGACTACGAGTACTAAGAGGGAGCAAAATAACTTTGATATCATTTTGGATTTTCTCTGATAGTGATGTGCCAATTTAGGAGATCTGGATAGGAGACGTAAGAGTTTTCCCCTTAAATCTGTTTCTATCTAGTACCAAATCAATTCCAGTCGTTGGCATCTAAAAGGGGACTTGATCCAACATGAAGTAGATTTGCTAAGTCAGGACTTTGTGTTTGAGGCACAGTGCTGAAAAATATGAAGTTTTATTTCTGTTCCTAATTGTGACAATGCCTTATGTGTGACTTAGAAAAGGCTAGACTCTGAAAGTTACTGGATGATTTTGAAAACCTGGACCTCTTGTTTCTCTTACCACAGTTTATTTTTCATGGAAGCCAGTGCTGCAATATCTCATATCATTCATATCAGAACTTAAAGAGATTTTTCAATCTCTTTAAAAGAGAATATTTTCTTTTTAATTTCTGAACTCTCAGCATAAATGCACATATGTCTTCCTGATATAGAGGTTATTATATTTTCTTTTAAAATAATTCTTTACCTCAGTTAACTGGCTGATAAAATATGCAGTGTTTGCATTGAGGGATTGGATGGTGTCATATTGAAATAATCTCCAATCAGATGAATCAGTGCATTTCTTAGTAAATTTCCCTTAATGTTTATCTGATAGTCTTAAACCCACTGGCATGATTATACAAACATACATTTGGCAAGGTGCAGGCTGTAAAGGGAGATGGAGATAACTATTTCTAGATCCACGTCTGTTTTCTCACAGGAGACTTGTGAATCTCTCTTGAATTTAACCCTGGAAGAGGTGAAGAAGAATTACGAGTACGACAAACCGCAGAGGAAATTTTTTGGCATCCTCCCAACATCCTCCTCAGTCTCTGAGGCCCCCAGCCCCGAGTTTGGGCTGGTGATTGATGGACGGACGCTGAACATCATCTTGCAGGGCGGGCTGGAGGAGAAGCTCCTGGAGCTGACGCGGCGCTGCCGCGCCGTGCTCTGCTGCCGCGCCACTCCTCTGCAGAAGAGCATGGTGGTCAAGCTTGTCCGGAGGCAGCTGAAAGTGATGACCCTGTCCATAGGTACCTCCACTCTGCATCTCACAGGAGATAGGGGAGGCAGGTTCCCTCTTTGGGAGAAATGTGTGGAATGTATTGTACGGGGCAGATTTTTGTGCCTCAGACAGACGCTGTGAAGAAACAGCATTGATTAATCTTTCCTGATCAAAACCTGTACAAAAGTCCTTCTTCAGCTTTCACTAAGCAAATCTGTCCCCCTTCAAACAAGATGAAGGCACCCCAAATTCAGAATCTGCCAGCAGTCCCTTTCATGCACATCAGTACGAACACACAGACATATTACCTCCTTGTTTTGGGCCTAGAAATCACTCCAGATTAGTCACTATTTTATCTTTTCATAAGGCCCTTTACCTGTCAGATTTCCCCAGCTGGTGAAAACAGAATTCTCTCCAGAGGAGTATTAAGCACTGACTCATTTGCCTTTTACCTCCAAATAATGTGAAAGGCTTTGAGGTTTCTTCCACAGTTTTGGTAAGTGATGCCACTGAAATCCTTGATGAATTGATTTAGATGACTGCAAACTAAAAAAATACACCTCTGTGGACAAAACAGAAAAAGAAGAGTCTATTGTATTTTTGAAATTTTACTTTGCCTTACAGTTCAAACCATAAGTTTTCAGCCTTTTGCTTCACTTACTTTACTTTACCAGCTAACCTAATTTACAATCTCCACATTGCAAGCAGTAAGCATGGCTGTTCTTTCCCTGGAAATTTGGTTACATATTTAACATATTCCTCTGAGTTGAAATGAGCAAAATAATTCTTGAAACCAGCTTGTTACATTGTCATCTGCAATCAAATTTGTCATAGATTCAGAGAATTCTGTGTAATAGGGTGTTGCAAAACATCTTCCTGAGCATATGGATTTGGCCAGGCAGAAACACAAAACGATGGTGATGTAGATGGTGCTGGGGTTGCTGTGTCACCAGCCAGCCAGTCCCAATGCTGGATTTTGCCCTGGTGGAGCCCAGTCTCCTGGGGAGGAGGGAGACCAAGACCAAGACCAGAGTCTTGATGTTGTGCTTGATGCCACACATCAGTTCTCCTGATCGAGACGCATGGTAGTACAGAATGTTTGAAATAATCAGTACAGCTGAGATTAATTCCTTCCTCTGATGGAGGCACCCTTTCTTGCACTGTTATTGTTCCCTCCTGTCTTCCCACTCTAGGGGATGGTGCAAACGACGTAAGTATGATTCAAGCAGCTGATGTTGGAATTGGAATATCTGGCCAAGAAGGCATGCAGGTATCCTCTCAGTTTCTTTCCTCTTTTGTCAGGTAGTCCCTTGAGGCTTAAAGAGTTTCATAGCAGCCCTACAATCTCAAGTGTCATCTTAAAAATGCAAGTTGGCATCATAAATTAATATGCAGTTTGTAATTATGGGTCCAGCCAAAAAAAAAGAGCATTTTGAGCCAAAAAATAGCATGTGAGGACAAACCTGTGTTTGCTCATGAGACTGGAAAATTAGCAGATGTCTGCCCAGTGTTAGGTGAGCATCTGGTTTCTGAATCTTCTCAGCTGCTGCATTTCTAGGTTTCCAGGTTTTTTGGATTCTCTTCCACTGTCTTCTGCCCTGAATCCTTTCTCACACATCCCCCTTCCTTATTCTCCTTACATAGAGTGTTCTGCAGAGATAGAAAGTTCCAGCTATGTTCTTAGGGTTATTTGTTGGTTTGTTTCTTCTACAATATTCAATAGTAGGAAATCAATGTCTATCTTAAAATTTCATTATGTAGTGTTTGAAAAGGATGTATTGTAAATGACCTTCTGTTCCTTTTCCCAAAGGCTGTGATGGCCAGTGACTTTGCAATATCCCGATTTAAGCATCTCAAAAAGCTCCTTCTTGTCCACGGACATTGGTGCTATGCTCGCCTGGCAAAGATGGTGATTTACTTTTTCTACAAAAATGTGGTAAGATGATTAAAATTATGCAGTTTTCATCCTAGAAAAAGTTAATTCCAGGCCTGGGGGTTTTCTTGGTTATTTGGTTTTGTTTTTTGCAGGTTATACTCTCACTTTTTATCAAGCTAAGTGTGTGTTTCTTCGCTTTGCAAGTTTATAGTGTACCCCTTCCTTCTTAGCAAGGTGCTGCATAGAACATTGAGGAAAATACAGGCTCTAAACATATTTTGAAATAGCATTATTCCAGAGGGAAAAAGGACTCAAGGCTTAATAACTTTATATGGTAGCACAAGAAACTTTATTAATAATACCCATGAGCCTCAAAATAAAATTTGCATAAGGGAGATCAGATTATTAGCACTCGAATGTAGATGAATGTGCACTAAGAATTCCCTGCCTGTGAAACCTCTGAATTTTTGTAGGAACCACTTGCAAGTAATGATGCAGTCATATGTGTCATTTTTATTAAAAATTTAATGTGTATGCAAATAAGCTGTGCACTGAGGCATGATATAAAGTGGAAAAAAATGAAGTAATTCAGTTTCTACAAGACTGGGCAAACAAGTCCATTTGACATGAAATACAGTGAGAGCTTGAAAGGCTTTTTACTTAGAATTCAAGGTATCTGTTTTTTGTGGAGTTTTAATAATTTTCAATAAGGATTACTTCTTATCACTGTTAAAATTTGTAGTGGAAACGAACACTTTCCCTTTTTTGATTGGACGTCCTTTTAGAGTTCAAAGGCTATTTGCAATATGAAATAGTTCTCCAGACTAGGATGCTGCTGTTCTTTAATCTCCCCCATAGCATTAGGGAGCAGCACGCCTTTGATTCCACATGGACAACGAGATTCTAAAAGGATTCTAAGATCTGGTGCTCAGGGCTGTGAACAGTTTTCTTAATTATTCTCTGATATGTTCTTAAAGAACCATAATGGCTTTTAAAAAGCTGTATCACAGTGGATCACTGTGAAACAGACCCTTAAGGTATATTGCTTTATGGAACAAAGTGCAGTGCCTTTACCCAAAATCCTGTCCTCTCAGGAGACTCTGTTAATAACCAGTGTCTCAATGAACATCTCAGGAGGAACTATGTGTTTGTATTTGCTTCTCCCCAGTGCTACGTCAACCTGCTCTTCTGGTACCAGTTCTTCTGTGGGTTCTCAGGCAGCACCATGGTAGATTACTGGCAGATGATTTTTTTCAACCTCTTCTTCACCTCAGTGCCCCCTCTTCTCTTTGGAGCCCTTGATAAAGATGTTTCTGCAGAAACACTCCTACGTCTGCCCGAGCTGTACAAGAACGGACAAAATTCAGAGGTATGTCATGAATGCTGAAGTAACTCTTTGATAATCCAAAGGGCCACTGGGGTTTTTTTTTTGTTTAGGAATGAGAGAAGGAAGAAAAGAGTTTAGACTTACTTGGAACGTTGAAACAACAGGAGCCCAATCTTCTGTCTCTCCAGTAATGCATTCCGCTCCATGGGAGCTGTGACACCATAGGTCACTAGATAAATTTAGATATGACAAATAGTCGAATTAAAATGGCAGAAAATAAGTGTTTCATTAGAAAAAAGGATTTTTGACCAATTTTATAACTCTAGAAAGAGCTTGGATAAAGAATTTGAAGAATAAGATCCCTTGTGAAGGGATGCGACGTTGGCAAAATTCAGCTTTTAAGACTCTCGGTTGACTTGGTAACATTCCTAAGGTCTATCTTTACTTAACACAGATAAAATGTCTGTTTAGAGATAAGCCTTTGGTTTAACCAGCTGCTCAGGAGGCATTTACTCATGGAAGGAGACCAGTTAGCAATAATTAGTAGTCTGAATGGAAGAAAAACAGACAGCAATTATGTTTGCAGGACAGGCTAGAGATGTATATCCCATCATAATGACTGTGATCTATAAACTCCTGCAGATATACAACTTGTCAACTTTTATTATTACAATGTTGGATGCCTTCTATCAAAGCCTCATTTGCTTCTTTGTCCCCTATTTGGTAAGTAATAGGCTTATTAATATTCTCACTCTCCTGTCCTCCTTAGAAGTAGTAAATTGAGTTCTGAATAGTCAGGGTTCACCACAGTCTCTCTGCCTGTTTTGTAGACGTACAAAGGCTCTGACATAGATGTGTTTTCCTTTGGAAACCCCATCAACACCATCTCCCTCCTGACCATTCTCTTGCACCAGGCTCTAGAAATGAAAACATGGGTACGTGTTTGACCTCTCCTCTTCACAGCACTTTTTTGTGAATGTTGCATCTTGTGTAGGCATAGAATTCTCTTTCAGTGTCATTTACCTGAATTCTGGGTCACAAAAACTAAGTAACTGGTACACTAAGATTTCACAAAGTGCCAGAATTTGTTATTAGCCCCAGGTTAATACCTTCACATACACAGTGAGAATTTGTTTCTATCATGCCTTTGGACAGGACAGTACAAAATATTTGCACACCTCAATATATGAGGAAGTGTTACTTGGAGAATTGTATTCAGTGCTCTTTTCTAAATTCATTTCTGGGTATTTCTCCTACTGCAGATTTCAGTAAAATGCACTGTTAGATGCATTCTTTCCAACCAGCTTTGTCTCCTCCTGGCTTACACCCACTCAGGGTCTCACAGGCATCACTTGTGCTTTCAGACCATGCCCCAGCTGGTGATGATGATCTGCAGCGTGGCTTTATACCTCATCTTCTCAGTAATCTACAACGCTACCTGCCTGCTCTGCAACCCTCCCACCAACCCTTACTGGATTATGGAGAGACAGCTCAAAGACCCCATCTTCTATTTACTGTGCCTTATAACCCCTGTCATCGCTCTCTTACCAAGGTTGGAATGTTTTCCTTTTCCCTTTGTGGCTTTGTAGACATGTGAGTGAAGAGGCAATAGCGATGTGTACAGATATGTGGTGTGTCAGACACACGCTGCACAGGGACAATTGAGCAGTAGTCAGATGGAAGTCAGATGCCTGAGTTCAACCTTCCAGTTCATGAACCATTCATGTATCCAGTTATATAACCCTAGATCAGTCACTATAGATCTTCTTTTCCTGTCAGGAAAGCCTTTCTTTTTGGAGTGCGTCAAAGTTTACTAGTACAGATCTGCCAAGTAATTGTTCACTGTCATAACCACAATGTTGTTCAGCAGATCAAGACTATAAGCAAATCTTTGAAATATTCTATAGGTTTGAGAGTTACTAAATATATTCTTGGTTTTAAGTGTATTATGGTGCATTACTAAGCGGAATTTAAGAGCATTTATAAATGAAAAAATTTCATTGCATCCAGAATTTTAGCTTTACTTTGTATTGCAAAAAATTAGATATGTTAAAGATAACTTTAATTGAGACTAGATAATATTTAGAGAGGGATAATTATCGTGATGTGTTGCTGAAAAAAAGGTTTTAAAAATGCAGTGATTCTGTTCCCATATACAAATATGGGAACATTACTAATTTTGGTGTTCAATGCCTCTCTAACTCTTAAAGCAGATATGGTTTTAGTTGCATCACTTGTTTCAAATATTTATTAGTTATTTGCTTGGACATTGAAAGAAATGGGTTGGTTTGACTATCTTGCTGGTTTCCTTCTCATCCTAATTCCCATAAGTAATGCAGCACACTGGTATTACAAAATTCAGGACAATATTTTTAGTATCTGATTTTGTAAATGCTTTAAGGCATTAGAATCTGAGCCTTATCTTTGACTGAAAAGGAACTTTTCAAGAATAGATGGTGTTTTTCTTCAAACTATTATTACTTTCCCGTTTGAGTTGAGATGCTCTTGTGATTTCATGTTATATTATGTAAGTTCAGATCAGAATAAAGAACACAATTCAGTAAGGTCCCATGTCTTCTAGGCAGGGCATCCTTTTCCAGTCTGTTTTGCTCCTGCGTCACTTTTGTTTTCCTATCAGCCCTCATTCACAGTGTCATTTGTGACCCTGAGCTTCCTACTGAGAGCTGCAGCAAACACGTGGTGAGAGAACTCGTGTCTCATCTTGGGGATTTAGCACAGTTAAGATCCTTGCTGCCTCAGCAGGTTACTGAGGGTAGGGGTTATATATTCATATCTTCAAAATCAGGACAACTGCTGTTCCTTCGTGTAGGTACCCCAGGTTATTTCTGCACAGTCCTTCATCTGCAGAATATCTAGGACCTCTTTCTACTACAACTGAGCTGTGCCAGCAGATCACAGCAGTGGTGAAACCACCCTTTGCTAAAATGCACTAAATTTTATGTTGCATTCCAGGGTCCATCGCACTGTGCTGCCTGCTCCTTATCTCCTCACTTGGTGTCTTGAGGTTCTGGTTTCCTTCTAACAAGTCTTTTAAAAATAATTGCTTTCCCGGGTTGTACTCCTCAGTACTGCCTTTTGTTTGAGCTGCAGCACTCAAGGGGAGGCTTGGCCTGTGCCCTGCCTGCTCCAGGCTTTCCCTGGAGCACCATCTGGCACTGCTTTGCACATCTGCATCTCAAAACTGCCTCTGCACTATGTTTTGGGACACAAACTATGCAGCATGAAGTACAAAAGCCCTCAAGTCTCAGAAGAAGAAAGGGGTCTGAATTTCATGTTTATTCATTGGCAAGGGAAGGCACTGGGTTTCTAGGAGTTTTCCCACATGGGACCCTGATTATTTCCTCAGCTGTGGAAGGCAGACCGTGCTCTGCCAGGACACCTGCAGAGACCCAAGAGGTAACGGAGTCCCACACCCTGCAGAGACCCAGCAAGGCCTCACACCCTGCAGGGCTGTGGGAAAGGCAGGAGCAAGTGAGAGCAGTTTATAGGACAGGAGACACAGTTTCCCATCCCTTGTCTGTCCTCCTGTCTGGCTTACCTGGAACTTGCACAAAAGATACAGAAAACGAGCTGAGGGGAAAGACACAGGGCAACGTGACCCACAGCAGATCTACACAGAAATTCTTGGGCTCTCCCATGCTCTTAACTTCCTGACCAGACCTATATTCTGTTGGGATTGACCAGCCTGAGCACAGGCACAGCAAATAAACTTTATCCACTCCTGCTTGTGCAAGCCCGAGAAATCCATTGCCTGAAAAGCCCTTTCTGTACTGAGTGTCGCTCGTAAAGCTTTTTTAATCTTGTAATTCTTGTTTATACCTACAATAAGCAGCAGGATGTGAGGATGGCACCTTTCTAAATGCAATTTCACAGAGTACCCATGTTAGTTTTAAAATACATTTTGATGACACCTATGTAAAGATCAAATCCTAATAAAAAGATGCTTTGAAAGGGACTTTGATTTTCACACAAAGCTGACATGAGATGGAGAGAGGATGTATGCTGTCTCACAGCACACAATATTTAGTTACATAAGTTCTCTATCCTGCAAAGGGTAGATAGGACACTTTTGTTGCTGCTTTCTGAAAAATCCAAAAGCTGAGGATTTTAACTTCTGATTTTCTTTTCTCTAACAAATAAGGATCTCTTCTTTAGACTGTTTTTGCAGTATAAATACAACTTCCATATTTTCAAATATTGCATCTCTTGAGATTTTTTCTATTTTTCTTCACTGTTCAGCAAGCAAGTAGTTATAAATACTAAAAAAAAGATCATATATACGTAGAGTTGACTTTATACAGGTCAAGCTCAATATATAGTAACATGCTGTGTTAAGATCCAGGAGTCAGCTTTCATCTGCCAGGTATAAGGTGTCTACCAGATGTCTGTAGAGCAATGGAAAATTAGTATCTGTATTTGGGATATGTGATGTAGATTATGGAATGAGCCCACTGGTAAAAAAATCCATTCATTTCCTCTTTCATCAGGTTCTTTATTTTTGTTCTACGAGGAACTTTTGGAGCATCTCTCATTCTGAAAGCACAGCAAGTAGATAAACTTCCTAAGGGGCAACAGGATCTTGAAATCCAGAAACTAAGATCAAGAAAAGAAGCTACTTCTGGTGCACCTGTGGCATCACCTGCATCTAATGATGACCTTGACCAAAGCATCAGCCACTTATGTGTGTCACCATTTCTGCATCCAGCAGCAGCCTTGTCTCATGGGGACACAGAAAATCAGGGGGGTTCTGGCTCTGATCCTCTCGGGAGAAGGACACCTGAGGAAGGTTTTTACTTCTTCAATAGGTGGGCAGAGGAAGAATCTGCTGCTACCAATTCTTCAGCAGGGCCTTTCTCTGGTAATCCTTCCCTTGTGCCCTGGAGGGAAACAGCTCCTGGGCAGGATGGTGGCAAACTGACTAAAGATTATCCCAATAACTTTAATTACGGAAGCCACCGGCGGTCAGTGAGTTCAGTGACACTCTGAAGAAACATTCAGAAATGGAACCCACAGCCCATGTGGAGAAGGACTCAACAGGGAAAATAAAAATCCTTAGCCATTATGCTCACTAGAAATGGAGAGAGAGGCAACTGGAGTGATGCAGTAGCAACTCCAATGTGCAACTTTAGCTGAATGCATCATCTGCATTTATCATTACATGATCACTACTTTTTGATCTTCCTGGTTTGGTCATTTCACAGGAACATTACATGAGCATCACACAGTTGCTGAGAATTGCACAATTACTTTCTTTCAACAAATATTTTTGTATCATATTAATAGGGAATACTTGTGAAGTTTCAGTGTTGCTATTGAGTTAATAGAGGATCCATTCTTTACTAAACCAAGTCTTAAAGCAGCACATCCCACTCTAGATTTTTGCTATCAAAATCTTAAAAAGAGCTTAGTAACTTAGAAATTATAATTCTGCATGAAAAATTATTACCTGCAGATACTAAAGATACTTGCAGAATAACAGCAATGGAGAGACATTAGACAATGTTCCAGGTTTTAATATATGTATTTTACACATACAACAATATCAGCTCTATAGCCTGTTTTGCCTGGAGAGGAAGCTTAGGGTTTTTATGCAGATAGAGGTTTGACCTGATACTGCTAAGAAAAGGACAAATGAGCATAAAAAGATGAAGAATACAAATACTGAACTACCAGAACTGCCAAGATAACTCAGTGATAAGTGGATTCTACTTCTTCATACATAAAAAAGTAGACAGATATAACAAGTCACATTCAAGGATTTAGGTCCTAGAATTCTAAAGTTGTCCCTTATTTTTCCTCTAGAAATTCAGTTTCTTATTTCAATTCCCTATATTGTTATGTGGTGCTGCTGCATTCAGTCAAGTGTGAATCATGTTCCTCCACACAGTTGGTCACATTCATTAGTTGGTGGATCTCAATAATGGAGATTTTGGCAAGCTATATATGAAGGTTGCTAATCACATTGTAGTAAGTACATGGTGTAAAATGATCAAAATATGCATAATATGTTAACCCTTTTTGGTATCTCAGGGCAAAAAGATGCAGGAGAAAACCGTGAGATGTCACCATCATAACTACTTATTGCAATGCAATGAAAGGTGACTTTGGTATTTCTTATAGAAATGTTGACTAATAAGACCATTTCCCAAGATTTTCTTCACAATGTGGGATGAAATCTTACCTAGTTTAAAATTCAAACCATCTGTGCTTTTGTGGATCTACCACTGGTTCCGACTTAATAGGTTTTTAGCCTTTTTTGTACATGCTGTTTTTAGCTATTTACTACCTATGACAATATGTGATCTTACTAATAACCTGTTTAGTAAATGCTAATTTAACTTCTCTATGTTGTAATAATTACTGTAGCTAGGGTCTTCAAGTTCTTACTTTAAAACAACTCAGGCAAAATTGAGTAGCATACCTCCCACTGAGATTTCTGGTAGCCAGAGCAAGATCATATGTAAGAACTCCTTTTGTTAGAGTATTAATTGTCAGCAGTTAAACAATTCAGTAAGAGATTTTATTGCTTGATGAACAAAATGAAAGAAATTAGGTATAGATGAGATTATTGTTAATGGAGGGTGAGATTGCTCAAATGTTTGCTCACTAGCTGTGAATGGACCTGGGGCAGCAAGACTAAAGATCAATCCTTTACCATTCACAGCTTTTTTTTTACATTAAATGGTCCATTTCCTTTGAACCTAAAGATGTCAATTCCTTACACATTGTACTACAAAACGGGAAGAGTTTCATAGAAATAAGTGTGATAAGATCATGCCTTGCTATTTTGTTGAGAGGACAAAAACAAAGGTGAAGGAGTGTTTTTCCTACTGTCATCCATGAGCAGCAAATCATGTTTCCAGAGGCTGCTCCTCTGCATAGCAGGAACACTTATCAGAAGAACTGGGTGACAAATGTATCTGAATGTGCAGTGGGCTAGACAGGTTCTGTTTAACCAAATCTGGAAGACTTCCTGAATTGGATGCCAGTTGTTGCCTTTCCTGAACTGAAAGCCAAGAATTAATCTCATGTTTTCTCGTCAGTCTGCAAAATGGTTCTACCATGCATTTTGCCCTGGCTTAGGGTCAGAAATAGCATAGAGGGTAGGGTCCTTTTAAGAAAGGGGGGGAAAACAGGATTGATCAGGAACTCCAACAAAATAATCCCTAAAAGCTATTAGTGATGCATTTCCTGCTATGTCTGGGAATAAAAGAAGTGGAAGAGTCCTTTTCTAAGTAGTTTCTAGACTTTAACCAAAAATAGTTATGTTGGTTAAAAGAAAGAAATAAATAATCCAGTTTTGCATGGATGCCTTAAATAATTCTGTAGCTAAACATACAAACTGATAATTCTATGATGTGATAGATTACCACAAATGGTCCAATGGACGAATTTACCTTGAGAGTTTGCAACATAGAGGAACACCACCCCTTCATTTTCCTTGATCCCTGAGGCGAGAGAAAGCTGAAATAAACAGAAATGAAAGGCAGCACCATGCAAGGCTTGACCTCTGCATTCCAGCTGGCTCCAGAGCTTTCTATATCCCCCCTCCTGGGTGCCAGTGCTGCCAGCTGTCCTCAGAAGCAGATGCTGTCTCAGTTCTGGACCCATATAAACTGCTAAACAGTGTGATCTTCCTTCTGCTCCTGGCTATGCACTTACCATGAACTATCTCATGTTAAAAAAATGTCCAACAGGCACTTACATCCCTTTGATCATGAGGTAAATTAGCTGAGACTATCCATCCTTTGGGGATGTAAGATCAAGAGAAAAAACTTTCTTTTCCAGTGAAAACAAGCCTGCAGCAAGGCAGACAGTCTCCTAAGGAATTTCTTTGGAAGAAGGGAAGTGTCTTTACTAAATGGGTTATTTATACCTAACTGGATTTCCAAGGTAGCTTTATTTATTTATTTCAGGACATATTTAATAATACTGTCAAGGTCCATGTTCCATTAGTTCTAATGTGAATGCTTCATAACAGAAAAGGTGTCTCATTTTTAATGTATCCTCTGATGATATTCAATATTTCATATGCTTAGAAAATAAAACATTAAAATTAGTGGAGGGGCTGTGTGAAATTACTGCATTCTTTTATTCCTGTCTATGATGTTTTTAATGATACTGCATATGGGGCAGTGCTTTGAGCTTTACAGAGCTTTACCTACATGAAGAAGAGGGGGTGACATCTCACACAGAGGTGGGCAAGAATGACCTGCCAGGACTGTTGGCTAATAGATGCAGTCCCCTGCTGCTTGCAAGGGTCAGTGAAGAGCCATCCCTCATGTTCTCAAAACAGGCAAATTCTGGGCTCTTTTAACAGGAGATGCAGGAAGTGCAAACACGAATCCATTTTGTCCATGTCTGTCTCAACACGGCCAGTTGGAGATGTCTCTGACAGTTACTGCTGATTGTCTGCTGCAAGTCAGCAACAGCTGTGCAGTGTAAAACCCAGAAAATTCAGGTGTGAGAGAGGAAGGATTCCAGTTTGTTCTCTTTCCTTACGTATCTCACTTCTAATACTCCATGGGGACGGGTTCTCTGCTGAAGCAGAGTGAACAGCTACTTTTCTGGAAGATGAATTGCATATACTTGCCTACTTCGTTGGCTGATGCTGCAATGTTTACTTCATTTGTTTGGTTGTAGTTGGAGGTGGTGTATGAGTGCAGAGCTATTAGCTTTAGGGGTAAGGTGACTGCAGGCAGGATGTGGCATGATTAGATACTTGTAAGCAGCACTGATGAGTAAAAATATAAATGCGAAGACAAGAGGCTCTTGAAGATAATGATCACAGAGGATGGGATTTAAAGAGATGACCAAATAATACTGAAGCACTGTAAAGTACTTTTGACATCACCAGTGACTGGAACTTGCTGCAATTATCAGTAGATGGGACAACTGCAAACAGAACTTGCTCTTTAATGTAACACCAGCTTATGCTCATTTACATGAAGATTGAGACTGAATAGAGCCTGAATGATTATTTTTCAAGAAAGATCTGGGGATCTGTTGTCGGAAGGCAGAGAAGGCAGCAGTTATTCACCCACATTCCCAGTGCAGTTACTGAAGTATGCTTCCACATCCAGCCATACTTTCCATGTTAGTGCCCAGAGAACTGCTGTGCTTATTGTGCTCTTCAGCAGGAGAGCAGAGCTCTATCAATTATCAACATAAATGACAAAAGGGTCAAGTTTTGGCTCACAGAGACTAAATGTTGGCCTTCACAGAAACCGTGTCATGCTGCTGCTTTCTTGTACCCGTTACTCTACAACACCATAAAGCTGAGACAAAAATTTAATGGAACTGGGAGAGGAAGCAGTAAAAATATTTGTAATAAGTAGACAATACAATGGAAGAGGAGTCTGAAAAGAGACGGTTCCTGCCTTTTGCATGCTTGTATTCCTCTCTATTTTACTAACATTTTTCTATTTAACCTCAAACAGATCATTTAGGGAACTTCCAGACATTTATTGGCTTTATTCAAAAAAGGACAAATGGAAATCAATAGACTGCAGGCAGGTCAGTCGAGCTCATTTGAAATCAGCTGGCTTCCACTGGAGTTTTATTGGTGCCTATCTTGTTTTGTTAATACCTTAATTCTAAGGACTTTTGCCAGGAAGGACAAATATCTACGTAAGCTCAATCTGAATGGATCCTCTTTCACAATGTTCAGGCAGTTTGTGGCCAGTAATTTCATGTCTAAGTCAAGATCTGATGAGCAGAGGAGATTCTTCATTCTGTTCCCATGTACACAGGATGGAATGGGAGGTGGATGATCAGTACCAGGAGTGCACTGTAATGATAAAGCAAGAACATGAACACATCCAAAGCCTTCTGGAGCTTTCCAAACAAATTCTTGAACTGCTTTCCATAATTGTTCAGATGTCATTAAGGGTTTAAGTGTCCATCTTATAACATATCATATATCATATGATATCATATAAAGCATCCATAACATGCTTTTTGAGTAGAACAAGTGAAATGTGCATTCATGCATGTTTGTGGTTAAGTGCAGAGGACTGTGAAGAATGGCCACACTCTTGCAGTAGCTAAAATAAACATGGTTTTAATCATCTTTTGAGAGAAGTTAATGCTGTAAAGATTCAAATTGGATTTCTCAAAAATATTTAATGCATAAATAGTGTGAATCTGTTCTTAAGATCCTTTGCTCAATGTCAAAATCTTCAATATCACAGTAGGGAGGGAATATAGTACACAGACATCAAAGAGCCAGAATTTTGCTTGCAGCTATTAGTTCGTAGATAAAGAACCCAAAGCTAAAATTTAGAGCCAATAGGAGTCTAACTCTCCAAAACTCCTCAATAATGCAGTCCAAGCACCACTGCAAATAAACATTTTAAGTCCTAATACTGATTTTGAACACAGCTTATTTTAAAGGAATGTTCTGGCACCACGTGTTTGACTTGCATTCTTTAAAATTTAAAGTGATTTGCAGTTTCTTGAGATTACTTAACTCATTATTTGTGGTATATTTTCACAGAGTCAAACAACAGTCCAGTGTCTCAGGAGGAAAAGACAATCCATGTCACCTATTTGTCTAAGCAGGTGTTTATTAACAAAAAAACCAAACTCAAACCCTGTGAGAAAGGAGATTAGCCCTTCAGTGGAGCATGCTTGAGGAGAAACTGCTTACTGCAGTTTTGAAGATTTATCCACTATCCGTCAGCAAAATAAAGTTTTTCTTTACTTCTGTTTTTTAGAAGTATACCACAATAATGGTGGGGGTCCAGAACAAGCTCATATGCTGTGATAAATGACAAGACTTCCATGGTGTTCAAAGCATTACCAGAATCTATTTCATACCTCATCTGTTATTGTAAGCATAAAATGTGCAAATGTTCCCCACTGCTGTAAATGTCAGCATGCTGGGGGCAATGGCTTTGATTTTCTATCAGCAAATAATGTTAAATTATAAAGTGTTTAATCATGCTTGGTGAGAGTGATGAACTTTAAGGAACGAGTTTCCTTCCAATCAGTTCATCTTCTGTTCTGAAAATAATTTATAGAATCCTGAAAATCACTTCCTCAGCCTGGAGGCTTTCTGATGGTTCAAGGCTGATGGTAGAGCACTAAAATTCAAACCATTTAGACATAAACATTACTTTGATTGAGGAAATCAGGTATTTGAGCATATAATTTGCAAATAAAATTTGAAAATCAGACCTCTCTGACTTTCTGGCACCTCTAGGCAATGAAATTTTCTGCATTTTTAGAAGAGTCTACATTATCTGGTAGGACACAGCCTAAAAACTGCTGATTTCTAAATAAAGCAGTTGTATTTACCAGGTAGAATGTAAGTGGTTGGAAGGTAGGAGTGGTCAACTGGAGTAACTGGGTTTTATATGTGTGGAGAATCTCACCTGCACTCCCTACCTGCTCATTCCAAAAGGAAAGGTGCAGGTAAAGGCATGGAGGAGAGTTGTACAGGGGTTAAAAAAACATAAAATTTCAAATAGCAAAGGCATAGTGGAAGATAATAATGTAGTATCTTAGCAACCAGAGAAACTTCAGGAAAAGCTGTACAGGGAAATCAGCTATAGCCCATTTTAAGGCCTCTCTCTGGTTAACATTTATGGGTGTCTGAAACTAGATTTTCAGTCACAATATTTGAAAATACAGAAATTTTTACTGGAGGGCTTCATCATCCTCAGTTTGTGCTGAGGGATGATACAGTTTTATATCTGGATCAGTAATTAGTGATTTATCAGAGCAATTTCATTAGCATGTGCCTGCTTTGAGGGCAGATTAGCAGAGACAATGCTGAAAGAAGGGGTTGGAGCTGTGCTGGGTAGAAAACCCTGTGCCCTGTGGGGTCCATGGCAATGCCTCTGGTCCTTCAATGGCACAGAGACAGCTCCTGCATGTCCTGAGAATCAGGAAAGTTTGTTATGTCATATATTCACCTTTTTTTCTGATTACAGTGGTTTCATCACTGGAACTGAACTACAGTCCAGATTTTTGGGATTTCTGTGTCACCTCAACATACAGAAAATGACAGGGGTTTTTTTAAATCATCTGAAATAAAGATACTTCTTTCACAGCAGTCAAGGGGCTTATGGCAAAAGTTTTATAACAATGCAGAATTACTATGACATCAGGCTGTTTTCAAAACATCAGCTTTCCATTCAGCACTTTTGGTGTAAAAATGCAGAAATCTTGAAGGAAAATGGAATTTGCAGAGTTAGTCAATTAGAATAATTGATGCACATAAATGCCAGTACATTAAAGACTCATATTCACTTTGTTGCTCTTTGTTTGTAGGGGTTTCAGCACCTATTGTGTGCTATTATTTCTATCATCATTAATCTCCCTTATAATGGCCACAAATATCAAAACTTGAAAACTATTTCATTGAAAGTAAGTCCTTAAATATGTTCTATTTGTTACATATGATAATGTTTTATTCTCATACTGGAAAGTTACAATTACCTAAGTAAAAGCAGAAAATAGGTAAAAGTGAAAACTAGTGTTGTTTGATAAAAAGCCGATATCCAAAGTCATTTTGTGGGCAAACCTCTGTTTTGCAATTTATTCAGATCTGCTTGGTGTTCAGTGATAAATGAAAATCTTTCTAAAGGTTGACAAGAAATAGGAAATTATCCAGAGTACCCTAAATGCTCACCTTCAAGAAATATATTGTCTGCTTAATCGTCTTTATCTTGCTCTAATCAATACTCTGCCACAATCGAAAAGATTGTTTCAGCTCACAAAAGGCAAGCAGATAATTTATTGTAAAAACATTGTTATTAGCTTATGTAGAGTTCTTTCTTTGTTAAACCACTAATGGCTCAACTGTGCTAAATAATCAGACATTCGGGAAGAGGAAAATAAATAATTTTACTGAATTTCTAATAAAGAAACTGTACATAAGGAGTTTTAATCATGTTTCAGTAAGACTTTAGGTATTGAAACCCTCTGTCTGTCACCAACAGTAAGGTCTTGTAGGTCTTGCTATTTACTGAAAATTCATCCCTCTCCAGGGCCTTTTGCCTTGCTACCTGACTTGGAGCTGACTCAAGAGCAATTTTTAATTAGTATTTTGAGGTTAAGATGTCACTTGCTTGCTCCCTAGGCTGTCCTTAGCCAGCCCCCTAAGGATGGTCTTCCCTCAACACAGAGGTCCCAGGTCAGAAAAATGGATAATTGCGGTGCTAAAACAGAAAAAACATGCCTTGGCAAATGTCTTTTTCCAGAGCTATCTGTGCAACAAATGCTTTAATAGTTTCTCCCTCTGCAACAGCACTCAAACAAAACCAAAACACATAAATACCTTAAACCCAGCAAGTGAGGCTGCCTTGCAGGCTGACATTCCCCAGCAGGGTCTGGCCCTGGGGAACTCTCCCATAGGTAAATAAATGAGCTGCTTTGGGTTTCAGCAGTCACAGGTGCCACTCAGGGATTCTGACAGAGGAAAACATCCACCAGGAAATGGGAGCTGTCTCTCCTGGTTGCCCTCCCAGCCTGTAAGAGGAAATAATAATCCTTTCCTCTCCGTGGAACAAGTGATATGAGAATTAGCAGGCTTTAAGTTGTAGTGGCTGGAACGCTGGCAGAAGTGGGGGATACTAGGCAGAAAATATTTGTGCCAAATGTGGAGAGAATACGGATCAGATTTATCAGGAGAAATCCCTACTAATGTCTCTAACCTTATGAGAACTAAATTTCAGAGGGAAATCTGAATAGGTTCACAGAGTGGAAATTTGAAACAGTACTAATGTCAATAGTTAACACCTTGGACAATAAACTGGAATTAGCCACTTGTGCAAGAACATTCATCAACACTGTTTCATGTCCTGCCACTCTAGCAGGCATGACATTCAAATTTCTTTAAGTCTTTCCAGACAATATTAACAAGACCCTAAATACCCAGATTTCACCTGTCCATTAGACTAAATTGACTAGTTTATTGTCTTCATACTCTTTTGAAGAGTGATACACAACTGCTTTGGTTAAGGGAGCAGATTTCTGGATTGTAGCCTTTCAACCCATCTGGGAGGTGGCTGAGGGCTGACCTCTCTGGTTTGGAAACCATCGAATTCGACTGACTGCTAACAGGTGATGCTACATGAGAAAGCTTAGGTGATGGGAATCCAGATGATGCCTCAATCCCTTTATTTGAACATGAAGGGAAAGACTGGCTGGAGAGGTGGGAGACATAAGCACTGTGGTAATACCTGGAGACCAATTAACGGCAGAGTGTGAGCTGCTCAGTGCTGCTGAGATGGTCTTAAGACAGAAGATGAAAGTTTTCATTTTAGATAATTCTGAAATTCCACTCAGGGCAACAGGTAGGTAAGCAAGGGGTGGCATTCTAACTAGCATACTGATCCAGCACACGCTCCTCCAGAGAGACTGTGAAGAGTCTTGTTTTTCAGGTATTAAGTACTGAGCACTCAAGATGAGAATCTCAGCCCTGTCATGCAAGGTACCAAAGATCTTTTTCTTCTGAGAATGTCTATGAAAAGCAATACCCAATAATTGAAAGTTTGAATTGTAAATTAATGAGAAATATTCCCCATTGGTTTTTGTATGATACACGTAGCATTTCTTATTTTACTTTTTTTGCAGCAGCAATGACTTTCTGCAGACACCTGCTGCACCTGCAAACACAAACTTTTACCTGCTCCCTTATGCTGGGAATGATCCCAATATTCCCAAAAAGGCAATCCTTACCTGGCAGTCAAGTGGACAACAGTGTTACAAATAGTTTCCTCTTGGCCAGAAGCTGAATGCTTTTATTTATATGTGTGTGTGTGTGTCTATATAATGTACACATATTTATGTATGAAGAATGGATCAAAAGATAATGGCTGGACATGGCAGCTTGCTATCCCCAGATAAATGTGAGGTCATGCTGCTGAGCCCACAGTGTGTTTTCTCTGGACCCCCACGCAGACACAACCCTCCCAGAGGGTGCTGAGAGTGCCCGTGGCTTCCCCAGCCTGACCTGCAGCAGGGGAGGGAAGATGAGGTGGAGAATTCAGAGGTGAACACACAATGGCCATAAATAAGTAAAGAGGCTACCAAGTTTTGCACCTTGCTCCAGATATTGACAGGTTTGTCTTTCTAAGTCACTGTTCCTTGCACAGATGCAGCCCAGATTTATGTAAAGTTTTATGCAATGAGTTTCCATTTGCAATCCCCATCCACTTCTTTTCCTTTGCCTTCTTGGTTCTTCTTCTTCTTGGATGTTTTCCTTGTGCTTCTTATTTCTCAGGAAGATATATAGACATGACAAGCAAGAACAGAACAGAGCTGAGCTAATTAACAGCTGCTTTAAGATATTATTTACCCTGCACAGGATCACATCTTAAATGAATGCCAGTTTGGATCACAAAAATTATGCTGGCCAAAGCCTTGAAAGCCCATTGACACTCTCTTTTCAAACTCACCATTTTGCTTCAGAGGAGTCTACTAAGAGACATTTCCTGGCTCCACAGGTTCCTGCCTGCAGGAAAGTTTTTAGAAACACATTTCTCACCAATTCCAGGTAAGTGAAATCACCTTGTGAACAGTCTGAGTCAGTACAGCATGATTATGATTTCAAAACAGGGAAGGAAGAAAACAGAAAATGTTTGTTTTAGAGAAAAGTAAAAAAGGAAAATAAAGAGAAAAATTAAATGGCCTTTTTCTCTTTTTGTCCTTTTCACTGTCATAAAGTTCTAGTATTACCTATTATGGTTCCAGCTACTGGGAAGGAGCCAGAAATACTATGCTTGTTCTGGTTAAGGTTAATATGGGTACATGTATATAAGGTTAATATGTAGATCTTTTCAGCACTGACTCCTCTGTCCTGGGTGCACAAGCACATAATGTACATGTGTATGTTTGTGTTACACAGACTGGGCTCGTGTGGGTTTGCTCTGGGTGTGGAGGAGGCTGCAAAGATGCACTTCAGCTCAGCTGTTCTGCATTTCAGTGCAGGCAGCAAAACAAGAATAAATGCAGTTCAGGTTCGAAGCTGTGAAATTTGTTAAATTCTCTGGATCACTCTATGTTGTTGCTCGTGCAAATATATGAATTTGCTCTGATTTCCATGAAAGCAACATGGAAAGGCTTGCATTGGCTTCATGAGCTAAATCACAACTGGCAAAAAGTATAATCTGAACTTGCTTGCTGTTCATAAAAAATATACAATGATTTGCAGAAAGGAAAAAAAGCCTCTGTCAAAATGAAAGCAGGATGTTTGGTTGAACACGCTGCATCAACACTGTGAGCTCTCATTTGTTCAACAGACTGAGGTATGACAGTGTCACCCAGCAACTTCTGAAGGGCATTGGGGCTTGACTGTGCTCAACTACACAGAAAAGCCTGTGTACACTAATTTACAAATTATTACTTTTTATAAATTTGTCAAAAGCATCACATTTGATATTAAAAAATTAACACTGTACAGGAGGAAAGGAATCAAAAGATAATTGTCATGCTGGCAGCAATGCAGTGGGAGGAGTTGAACTACTAATCATGAAATGCTGTAACCCTGGGCAGTAAAGGTGTGCATTTCCAAAGTCTCCTCTGAAAGGTGTACATGCACACCCAGAACATTTATAGACATGTATGCAGGCATGTATCTGTGTACATTACTTTAGATAAGTTCCATGTCTGTCCAGGTACTTACATCAACAAAGAGGAAAGATTAATTTGTTTTGTCCATAGTGTTTAATACTTCTTTGTATGTACAATTCCTTATTCTTCAGTAAGTCTACACTGAACTGCTCTCAGCTGACAGGAAGATCAAGGCATGGAGCACCAGGTGGGCTGTCCTGATAAAATCCAGTGACTTCCCAAGGCATTGGTGCTGCTGAGACTGATGGAGAAGATAAATCTCTCTCTGTGGAAGAGTACAGCCAAAATGAACAGGCATGGTGGTCAGCAAAACTTAGGCTGATTTTGCTGATGGATCAGCCATGGTGAGGATCAAGTCAACCACCCAGTCTACAGTCTGTGAACTACAAAAAACCAGAATTAGTAGAAGTTAATTTAGGCTTATAATAATTTTTAATATGGTATTTTGAGTAGTTCTACATGAGGCAGGTGTAGGCATTCCTCTGCACAGTTGATAATAAAATGTGTCCCTTGCAGTGATTTTCTAGGTTATATTTTAATTATTAATTGCTTTCAGAGAAGAAAAAAAAGGGAAATTTCCTAAGAATTGTTAGACTTGTAATGCACCGGGGCATTTGCTAAAAATAAGGGAAACAGAAATTCTAGAAAAAAACAGGAATGTGTGCACATTGCATTGCATTGTCTGGCTACCTGTGATTTCTGTTCACCCACACAGAGTCTGCAGGTGAATTAGCTGGTCCCTGCAGCCTGGTTTTGTCTGAGTTTATACCTGCAGCCATTCTTCACCCTCCAGGTCACACACAGGGACTGCTCCAAGGTGGGGGAAAGAGCAGGTGCTAATGGGATCTGCCTGCAGCCCTGTCTAAACAGGCTATTCCAGAATACATCTAAGAAGTCCACAATGATTTAAATCAAATCTGAGCCTGAAAAAGAGGAATAAGTTTGAGTGTGAGGGGAAAAAAAGACAAAAACACTTAAATGGCAGCAAGAGCGGAAAAATCTTTTACAATAATTATTGAGTGGCTCTACTGCAAAACTTTTCCTCTGTTGCTTTCCTCCTGTCTCCTGTGACTCTTGGGCTTAACCTCCTTTCAAACTCCTCATGCCCAGACAGGCTCTGTGGGGGCCACCTGGTTTTCAGACTATTTGTACACCCAGGTGGCTGGTCCCTCCCCAGGCAGGATCAGATTTGTGGGGCAGCAGATTTCACACAACAAACATCATTGCTGTAATTTTCAGTTCTATCCTCATCAACCTCACCGTGGCTGAGCCCTGGGCAGAGCTGAGGAACCCCAGCCAGCAGAGAGCTGCTGGAGCCAGGAGCTGCACACCCTCCTGCCTGCCAGGCCTGCCAAGGGGGGTGAGGCTGGCAGTGTCTGGGGGTGTCTAACACAAAATAAAGGCACTGTTACTCCTACAGTGCTTACACATGAAATTCTTACCCCTTAATAACGTGTGTGTTGCAAGGTCTGACATCAATGCCCACACATTCATTTATGCTGAATCATCCCCATGGCCTCACAAAACATAAACTTCATGGAGCAATATCTCTTACACTGACTATATATATAAAAAACAATTATATATAATGAATTATGGTAATTAAAAACAAAATCTGGCCTTGCTGCCTCCAGTCAGAACATTTTCTACTCCGTAAGCTGAGATGAAACCACACCAGATCAGTGAGGCAATTTTTAATCACAACAACACTTCTTATCTCCCTGTTCTTTCCTCAGCTCCCTTCCAAGACTTTCCATGAGAGAACATAAGCAACTTGTTTTCTCCTAAAGTCACCGAGGAGTGTAGATTGCCCTGTGAAGAACTGAAGAGGCAAAAGCCTTGCTGCCAAAAACCAAGTGTGATAAAAAGTGAAGTGACACCTCTCAACAACAGCTGTTCCCACAGGATACAGGGTGTCCTGTTATCTTTCCGTGCTCTTGGTGAGCAGGAACAGCCTGGAACCAAGCAGAGAACACCAGAGCAAAAGACTTTCCAACACACAGTAGCAGAGATGTCCCCTTGAAATCAGCAAAAACATGACATAGGACCCAGCAAAAGAAAGAGTAAAAACCATTTATTTGATGGGTTTTTTTCTGACAAACGAATTAATCACTGGGGGAATCTATCAGTATGGCATATGATGTGTCTTTCCAGAGTTTTTGGTTCTACCTTCCTTCTCTAGTAAAAACTGTCTCTGCCTTTTTATTTTTTAAAGCTTCCCTTTTTACTTCACAACTACTTTCACTAAGAAATAAACGACATCTTTCTACTTCTTTCATGGTTATTTTTCATTATATATTTCTACAGCCTCTGGAGAAAAGTGATGCTGAAGCAAAGCTGGAACCCCAGAAGAAGTTTGGACTTCTTCACCAGAATATAGTTACCATTTAGGAGACAGATGGAAAAAAGTTTAATTAGTTGTAGAAATACTTCACAACCCGTGGGCTGATGAGGTGATGAGCTTCAATTTATTGCTTTCTCCTGTGGTTATGTTATAGCTCCAGCCACTTGCATTTGTTCTCATTGATAGAAGAAAGGTGGTAAGAGTTCACAGAAAATTCAGCATTGATAAAACGATTGCTGGTGGGTGGGATACAAGGTGAACACCCTGAAAAGTGCCTGGCTGACAGCACAGGGAGGCACCTGTGGGCTGATGGGCACCAGCCATGGGGTGGCAGATGACTGGAAGGCACACGAAAGCCAACACACCTTTCTCTCCAGGCATTGTGTGTGCAACTGTAACAGAAAAGCAGTTTCTGTTCTAAATGGTTAAAAAACTATTTGTGTTTATCAAATAAATGCACATCATGTAATTTAGATGACTGGCAGCTGTAACGGGTTGTGGAATGACATTCTGCCCGTTTCAGTGGGATGGGGAATGCAATCAGATCTCAGAGCTGAAGAAGGAGCTCACAACTGAGGTTAAAGGCACAGAGACAAAACAACCTCCCATTGAGTATCCACAGACTAATGGGTTATTGGGTCTTTCCAAAAGAAACCTCTTATTGATATATCCCCAATTCTGCTCCTAAAGGCAGGGCTGAAATTGTAGGCATTTAGTGACTTAGATCAATTCACAATTCCTGATAAATTAGTCTTCACTGCTGGAAAAGGCAGCCGTGGTCTGAAGGGTCCTGCCTGGAAGCTGTTTGAGGGGCTCTGCCAAGGTGCTGACATGGCATTTCCATCCAGAGCTTCGATGCTGGGCTGGAGCTGCAGTCAGCTTACACAGAGGCAGAGGAGAGAGCGTCTCTGGTGAAATTCCCCAGAGAAGGAGTTTTCTTTACAGCTGTTCTTGCTCTTACACACGCTCCTCTTTGAGGCATCTCTGTGCAAAGGCACACAGGCTGGTTTTATCTGCCAGCGACAAGCACGGTCATTGTTTCACACTGGTATGCAGTGGTATTCCTGTGCCCAGGCAGTCCCCTGAGCACGTGAATCACACTGTGGGTGCCCTAAGCTCCTACCAGGCACAGGAGGATGACCAGCCTTCCTGCCCACGCACACTGAGGCCCGGGACTAATGAACTTTGGGAAGCACTGCACCTCCCAGGAGGCTGCAACCCCCACTGGGGTTTAACACTCAGAGTGCTGGAAGTGAAGGGAAATGTCCAAGGCATTGGCTCAGGTGGGAAAAGAGGGAAAAGAAGGACACAGTGCAGGATCAGCTCAAAAGAGATGAATAAAGCTGTATGCCATGAGCAGTCCTTTTGACCCTGCAGAGAAGACTCCTGCTGTGGTCTGTGTTAGGTAACTTCTGGGGATGAAAAGCTGTAGGAAAATATGCCAGAGAGGAATTACATCTTCAGCCACTGTCCCCCCATGTAC
The DNA here is from genome assembly GCA_013400495.1 of Nicator chloris. Lineage (NCBI taxonomy): Eukaryota > Metazoa > Chordata > Aves > Passeriformes > Pycnonotidae > Nicator > Nicator chloris. The sequence continues at coordinate 1,726,246 of WAAE01015860.1, read as the reverse complement.
CATAGAGCACAGAGATGAGCTCTGCTCCCTGTGTCATTCAGGGCAGTGACCATCATTCCCTCAAGACTTCACTCAAATCTTTTTGGTTCAAGGACCATTCACATGACACTTCTCAAATTCTAACATCCAAATATGAAGTTCAGCTGAATCATCACGCTGTATTTTATAGATCCCATAGTGAGTAGGACACCATCATCCCCCAACTCACCCTCCCAGCACAGTTTTCCTGGGGTTTTGTAATAACAAAAACACTTTAAAGACAACATATTATCATATTATATTGAGCTATCTTGCACCAAAATAATTTAGTATTTTAATGTTTAATTAGATATTTGTAGGATTTTTTTACACCGGTTTGTAATGTTGGAAAAAGGCCTTTTACAACAAAGCACATACAAATAAGAAACTGAGCAACACAGAGATGTGTTGCACTTAGTGGAATATCTTAAGTGAAGAGGAAGACACCTTGCTTAGTTTTTAATTACATTTATTCCAAGCAGACACCAGAATAAAAATTTACTTGTCTTTTAAGCAAATAGCATCTGCAATATATTTCTATACCACAGCATGCTGAAAAGCCTCTCTGCAGCTTGTTATGCTTCTTCATTTTCTTCTTTATGGGAGAAAGCCTGTTGATAGAGAGAAGGGGCACCACAGAGATGGTTGGCTGCAGCAGGCTCTAACAGGGGTGTGTCCCCAGCCTGCTGCAGTCACCCTGTCAGGTGTGTTTCAGCCTAGAAACTCTTGGCTTGATGGAAGGAATGCACAGCAAATATCTACCTGGAACTCCTGACTGTCACTTGGCACTGGGGGGCAAGCAGGGAGACTGGCACACTGTGGGGCACAGAGAAAACTGTGGAAGGACTTGCTCAACCACATACACGTCAGTTTTATCATTACTCAAGTACAGTGAAAGCAGTAAACACTGCAGCCAAAAGCACCTCTTGTCTCTTTACAGCCTGAGTCTCACAACACTGCAGAGCGAGAGAGGCTCTCATTTTGTAAAAATGTTAAGCCCAAGTGGATAACCCCTGATACTGGCTAATTTATTTTCCCATTCCCATTTTGTGTTTCCAAAGCATAAAAGGCATTGATGTAAATGCCTTACACCCAGGGAATCAGGCCACATTTGTCACTGTTTACTGCTGTCCAGTCTGCATGGACAGGTTTAACTCCAGCAGCAGGATTGAGATGCATGTGAAGAGGTTTAGTTCCAGGTCAGACCACGGCGAGTCATTTGTGCCCTGGGACGAGCAGGATTCAGGAGGGGGGTGAACAGATCCCGGGCACTCTTGGCACTGGGGTTTCCCAAAAACAGAAGCCTTAAGCTCAGCCTAGGGGCAGATAAGCAAGACACCCCGGGTGTGTGGCAGGCAGCTCTGTTGAAGACGTGGGACCTTCCCCCTTTCATGATGGCAGTTCAAGCATCTCAGAAACAGCTAATCCAGTCCATGTTGCTGCAGTGCTACCCCAGCACTCTGCAGGCTGAGCTCTGGCAGGATCTAAATCCCCCTTGCCTTCACCAGGGAGTCAGGCAGGCACTGATCCCTCCCTCTCTTTCACCTGAGCTGTGTTTATCACAAATAAAACTGCTGCAAAGGAGCCCTCTCGGCTCCCCCTTCCTGCCTTTGTAGTGCAATAGGAAACCAAAATAAAATAATTTATCTCCCCCTGTTATTTTTAATTGGGAATTTTACATCTAAAGCCCTGTGTCCATTATTCCTTCTGACATGGTTTTGAAATGCACCCAAAGCCATGTCTAAAGCCTGGTGACAGATCAAAGTGCTCTGTGCTCCTGCACCTCAGACACTATGGGGAAGGGAGACACGTGCCTGTCATCTCCTCTTATTGCAGCTTTACTATCAGTTCATCTCTAAATCAAGCAGAACCAAAACTTGGAAATACATTTTTTAAAAATCTTTATTTAATCTTTCCTCCTTAGTTTTTGTTCTTGGGGAAGAAGAGGGAGGAATGGGAGGAAATTATGAACTGAAGGGCTTGCGGTGCTCTCACTCGGGGTAAATAATTTCAATTTGTTTTAATGAGCTGCCTCTGAAATCGTGGAGGTTTTGGCACTGCTTGGGAGTATTGAGCTTCCAGTCAGTGTGGCTGAGGCACACATGGACATCCCTCCTCCCCTGCTCCCCTACCTCCAAGCCACAGACAGCTGTGTGCCAAGCCCAAGCAGCCCAGCCAGCCCCAGCACTGCTGCAAATTCCCACTGTGGAGCCAATTTTCTGCCAGCAAACACCAGCCTGGGAACCATGGGCCTCTTTCTTCACTGCCATTCACCCATCATCAGCTTCACCTGAAGGTCAGCCCTTCTGAATTCCCACACACCTACTTGCAGACGAAATAATTAGCTCACAGACATTTCCTTTTTCTTTTTAAGAAATCTTGTAGCATTGCAGGTAGCTCTACTTTTCTCATTAATTTTGCTCTGGTTAAGTGAAAGCTGATAAATTAGAGACTGCTGTAAGACCTACAGAAAACTAGGCTATATAACATACTTTTTATTTATTTAGCTTGATATCAAAGTTGTTTCTTATCATTCTTCAGGTACATTGTGCTCAGGAAAAAATTCAATCTTCTATCCAACAATGAGGAGCTGATTTCTCCACTGCTGATTTTCTGTCTTTTTCTCAATTCTCACTCTATTACTGGGGGAAAAATAACAAGCTTAGCTGGAGGAACCCTTCCAGCTTTGTGCATCACACCATGCCATTCCTCACACGATCCAAGTGGTCCACCTATTGGGCTCTGCCCGACAGAGCAAGCACCAGAGTCAGAAGTACAATGATGTTTTCTTTACGGAGTTACTTGCTGATGTTGACAAACAGAAAGACAACTGTGCCCTTTTTAGGGTGAGATTTGTGCAGAAAACTCACAGCTGAGCACCTGGGAAGCAGCTGGGCTGGCTGGAGCTGCTGATGGGCCCCAGTTTCCCAAGTGCCAAACCCTGCTCATGATGGTTTCTATCATCTCTTGAATTGCTTGCATCACAAAATGGGCTTATCTTACATAAATTGTGATGGGAAGAGTGAGCAGAGACCTCTATACTCCCAAAACTGAGAGAAAGTAAGAAAGAAGGAGAAGCAGGAAGGTAGCTGGAGACAGAGCTTCCTCTTGGGAAACCCAGCAGGGCTGTAGAGTTTGATATGTTTTGGCCCCTTCCAGATTTACAGCAGGCAGTGCCAGGCACAGCAGGATGAGGAGCATTCAGCCACCTCTGGCTGACACTCACTGGAAAAGCTCAAGGCTCCTGCCACACTGGGTTTCTGCTGGAAGAATCCAGCAAGGCAAAACAGGAAGGAAGGAAAAGTGGAGGAGGAGAAGTCAGTTTTTCTCAGCCCAAGATTCATGACACCAGGAAATTCTCAGTGCATAGAAATGCAGCATTATAGGAGAGAAATACTTTCTGTATCTGTGAGTGTTTACATGTGCTTTGGGACATAAATGCAGCTAGAAGTGGCACTAACATCACACTAATCAGTAGTGATTTTCAGCATGACTTTCTTATCCTGTTTCTTCTTCATCTACTGGCCTGAAAATGGCAGTTCACCTGTTCAGATTTCATCATTAGCTTTGGAAGTTATCAGGTTTGTGCTTTTATAAAGGTTATGAACAAATTCAGTTCTTCTGTTCAAGCAAAAAGTAAAATAAATCCTTACATTTCCTTTTCCTTTTTTAAAATGACAACAAAACTGTGAACATGGGTAGGAAAATAATTGATGCATTCTAAGAAACTGTCAGGTGTGAAAAATATCGAAGGCTCAACAGCCATATTAATGCTATGAAAAGTATTAGACAGCAGATTTATGTAGCAGCACCTGCACAGTATAAGATATATAGGACAGAAATTAAGACAAGAAAATCCTGTGCAAACAGCCCAATTTTTTTCCTTCTAGAATTAGTGCTGATACCCAGTGTCTGGCAGAGGGGATATGGGGCAGGTCCAGGTCTGAACAGAGAGCCTGCTGAGCAGTGAGTACCCCCCAGGCAGCCCCACAGGGCTTCTGGGAGCACAGCTGTCCATGGGGCAAAAAGGGCAGAGCTGTCTCATCCCAAAGACAAGTGAGTTCCTATAGCCATGCTCCTCTGTGAATCCAAACGTGAACACCCCAGAAAAAGCCAGGTTCTACTTGTTCTGCAGTGTCTGTAACCAGGCTTAGTGAGCTGGGGGTACTCCTCAAAGATGATCAATCTGTGCTGGCTGTGGGGCTCCCAGAGGAATTGATTTCAGTGGGCACCTCTTTCCCTCTCCCTGCCCCTCAAATCTGCATCCTTTAACTTGAAGTGTATGGCATCCTGCCCCAGCCAGGTTTAGGGAAAATGCACTGTCTCCATCCAGCTGTTGATAAGCCCAGTGAAGAGTATCTGTCATGTTAGTCTATACATAAAGGACCATGACAGAAAAACATACTTTTCTGTAATAGCCTGAGGTTTTTTCTTTTAATCAAAAGGAAAACAAACCCTCTGAAATGCATCAATTTCCCATTAGAACTGGAAATGTACTGACATCCTACGTTATTGCCTTTACATTTTAGTGTTCCGCTGACATTTCGGGAGTTAAAAATGAAAAATTAGCTTTCAAAAAGCAGGACCCTCTTGATTAGAAAAACTTGTTGAAATTGTAATGGAAAGATCAGAACAATTTCATTAGTCTTCATTAAAGAAAATTAATATTATTTCTATTCCCTCAACATACAATCATCTATTACAATTATTAATATTGCAGCTGTTTCTTTTGTCCCAGCATTTAATGTATAAAGCTGCAAACCTTCTTGCATGAAAAACAACTTATGATCACTAGAATGACATGCAGTTCATCTTTTTTAAGTTCATTAATTTTCTGTAAATAGAGCAGAGTCGCTTTGCATTGTTTGCGCTAATGGAGAGCTCAGAGCAGTTTACCCTCTTACTACTTATCATTCATTTGGGTGATAATTTTTAAAAGCTTTTAAATTAAAATGGTAAAGATAGTTAGGGGAAAGATACAGCCTTTCAGAATGTTTCAAGCATGATAGATTATCCCAGCAAAAAAGATGTTTCTCATTTAAGAAATGTGTCAGGGCTGGCTGCACCTCCAACAATTGCATTTCAAGGTATTTTTCAAGCCCCCACCTTGTTTTAGGCAGCTTGCCCATATCCATTTTGGAGCATAACTGAACCAGCCTCCTGCCTGTGTCCCCCTGCAGGGGCTCACCTCACCCAGGGTGGCCCAGGACACCCAGCAGCACTGGGCTGGTGGCCTCACCCTTAGGTGTTTCACAGAAATCAACCTGCGGAGCAAAAATGTCTAAGATCATAAAAGTTCAGCAGCTCCCCAGCTCAAGGCCAGGCCTTGCAGCATGTTTGGGGTGAGGGGTGATAGGTCAACTCTTTTAATTTTTTGGAGTGCACCTCATGAAATGATGTCTTCTGAGCCCTGAATGCCACACTGGTTACAGCTTGGCTCGATCAAATTCAAGGACGGGAGCAGCTGCAGGAGGGAAAGCGACTGGAATTGCCTGGAGGCTGCAGGAATACATGTTCAGAGAAAAATTCTGAGCAGTGTGAGGGGGAGACCACTCATTCAGAAACCCAGTCTGGCCTTGTCTACCACCAGGCCCACTGTTTGTTTGTAAAGACACCTCCTTCTCATTCCTTTCATAATGAAATTAAAACCCAAGATGGTTTTGTCCTTTACAGCATATTTATACCTACCATAAACTGGTAGGTATTTCTTCTCTTGCTGCCTTGGCTAAGATGCAAGGCAGATGATGTACAATTTGGGTGACAAGGAAAAAGCCAGATGATGTACAGTTTGGGTGACCAGGAAAAAAATCTGAGTTGTTTTCCTGCTGCTGGCAGTCTAGCAACCACTACAGCCCTAAGGGGGAGCTTTCCACTTCCCACATTTCTGGAGAAATGACCATGACATGGAGGTCTACTGCTCTCAGGGGCTGCAGGACACTTTGAAGGCATGGCCCCTTTGCAGGTAGGCAGTAGATGCCTGAAAAAGAATCACAGAAATCCTCAGATTCCTCCAGAGGACCCGTGGAGAGCAGCACCCACTCAGGCTCCAGGGGTGTTGCACCCCTGCCCGTACCTCAGGGACACCTGTTTTGCTGCCCATGTGTTTGCAACACTCGTCACCCTCCCCCAAAGCTCAGCATCTTTCACTCCAATAACTTACTTGCACTACCTACCAGCTCTGACTACTTAAAGGAATCAGAGAATTATATCAGGAGACTTTAAATACAGAAATAATTTTGTGTAAACACTTGCCTTTATTGAAAGAAGGAGAAGGGACAGAAAAGCCTTTCTTTTTTGACTTGGCAGGAAACAAGAAGTTAAATAAGTGAATAATAAAAAATTAAAATCTCAAAGGGATTACAAATATGAAAGACATGAGCACGAAACTGGAACAGCCATTTAATCAAGATAAAGTACAGAAATCCAGCTATTGGCCTCTCTCCCTGTAGGGATGTGCAGAGAGGCAGCTGGATGCAATGTCACCAGTCCCAGCTTGGGAGTGCCCAAACCCCAAAGTCTCCCTCCCTCTGAAGCTTTTCACATGCAAAATGCTCTGCTTTTTGGATCACCTTTGAAGTGGAGTGGCTTTAATTATTCAATAACTGAAGTAAAGATGAAAAAGTAATTGGATTTTAATTGCTCTAATAATGGTAGGAAGCTTCACTGTGACAAACACTTAAAGGTTAAGACTGTTCGTTAAAATGCCTCTCATACAGCTTCTTTATATTTTATGCCTCTCTTCCCTTACTCCATAAACAGTCACACCAGTGTATGCCAGGTTTGTTCCTAAATGCCTGAGATTGTTTGAGCTGCTAGACAGTGATATCTGCAAATTAGAGCTTTTTACCACAAGCAGTTTCAAGGTTGAGGGATTCTCTTGCAAGGTACCAACAGCAGAGTTCTCAGCTGGAAATATTTGCTTACACCAAGCAGCCACAGACTGAGCAGTAACAGCCCTTTGGAGACAGGTGAGGGCAGTGAGAGGCTGCAGGGGTGATGCGGTTACAGGGTGGGGACATCACGTTGTGCAGCAGGCAGCTCCCCCTGCCTGCCAGGCAGCACGGCTCTGACGGTCTCTGCCGTGGAGAAGCTGGCATTGGGTTTCTTTATGATGTACAATTGGCACAATAAATCCCCAGGGTGTTGGAATGGTAGGGCAAGGCATTAAGACTTGTTTTCTCCCCACTGTTATGTGCTCAGGACGCTAAAGTGCAGATGGGGACAAATCCCACCAGCCAGACACATCTATGGGAAGCAACCTTGCCAGGCAGCTTTGGTGAAGAAGCTTCCAGTTCTGATCTGGGCTGACACTAACTGCACTTCGGAAATTAGTGTGAAAGTCACTGTTTGATACATATGTGTCACCTTTGAATATCTCAGTTGATTGTTCCTCCTTCTGCATGAGGAAGTTTTCTGCTTTTGTTGCCATCCCTTTGCCAACAGCAGCTTTAATTCCTCACACCATCTTCCTGCCACCACACCTGAGTGCCCTCCCCTGCACATCGTTCCTTCTGGGACTGCACCACCTGGCAGGATCAAGTCAGACAGAAGGAGCTCAGGAAAGGAAAAGATGCGAGTGGACTACAGAGTGAGGCTATTACTTGGTGTGCCAGCCACGAGCTGGAGCTGACCCTGGGTGTGAGCTGAGCAATAGAGAAACCCTCACACTTTATCACCTTTTAAAGGATATGGAGGGATGTCAAAACAATTGCTTTCAGGGCCTGATTTCAGGCAGTCATTAGCCACATACAGAGACAATGACACACATAAATACACAGGCAAGACTACTGTGAGCAGGAGAAAAGTTATCAAAAGGATTTTTAAGAAGCAATGTAATGTATGCTCGAAAGTGAATACCACTCTCTCTCTTTCCTTCTAGTTTTCCTTTCAATGGCTGTGCTGCTCAACATGAGTTCAGTAGTGAAGGAGTTTATGCAGCATTTTCATAAGCAGTCCAAAGAGAAGTCCTGATGTTATAAATATATCATTACTTGGGGAGTTTATTTATGCTGGAACAATTATTAATCCAAACTACAAATCAGAATGGAGGCAGATTTTCCCATTTCCTGAACTAGGATACAAGGCAGAAGAAGTTCAGTTTGGGTGACAAAGAACCACAAAGGAATAGTTTGTCTTCTGCCAGCAATCACTGCAGCCCCATAGGGGAGCTCTCCTCTTCCCACATCTCTGGAGAAATGCCCATGGCATGGAGATGTCCCATTCCCAGCACTGCAGGAGTCTTTGGTGCCATGGTCCCTTCAGAGGCAGGCAGCACAAAACTACCTGGTAATTTAAACCAAAGTGCAAATAGGACAGCTATTGGTTAAGTCTCCCCTGCTCTGCTGCTGGACAGACCCAGTTGCCCCGGGAATAAAAAAGCTCAGGAGCTCAAGTAAATCACAAAGTGGACCCCTAAGGTGTCTGGGAGACTTCCAGCCCTGATGGTGATGTTACATCTTGGTGTAACAAAAAGTGGGTCTGATGAAGCTTATCAAGAAAAGCTTTTACAAAGTTAAAGGCAAGAGTAAACATTATAGTCACTCTTCAGCCTCATGTAATGGGAATATTGCCATAGTTAGGGCTGAATTGCAACTGGCATACAAAAGTAGGAAGATATTTCTGTAGTTCACATTTCCATGAATGAAAATTGTCTAACGAATTAGCATATATTGCTGTGAGACAATTTCCCATTTCAGAGGAAGCCAAATTTTGTGAACAAGGCTCTAAAAATAAAATATTTTCCATTTTTTGCAGAAATGCTCTCAAATGTTCCATCCTTAAAAGGTTCCCAACTTCCCTGTATGCTCCTGGGAAGTGTACGAAGCAAAGCGACTTGGAGTCCCCAGGCAGATGCAAAGGAGAGCCCTTTATTCAAAAACCAGGCCTTTTTAGGTTAGCTCATTATCAGTTATATAGTTTTAAGGCTCAACAAGCCCAAGCCAACCAACCACCATACACCAGGATATGGACATGTGGCAGTCACACAGCACAACTCTCACATCTGTCACATCTCTACCCCTGTTCCAGCTGAGTCACTGTCCTGTAGTTCCCCTTTACTCAGCCTAAGTAGGAGGCCTGAGCCATGATTTCACAAGGGTAACAAGGCCCTTGTTGTATATACAACAGGGGACTCCTGCCCAGGGGAACCCCCTGATTCCTGTTGCAATACAGGAATTTTTTTCCAGCCTCCTAACTTTTTTCTGAGCAGGGGAAACACTGAGAAAGGCATTTGTGGGCATGTCAACAGGAGCATGTATCTACCCTGAGGAAAGCAGCTGGTGTGGGACCAGGCCAGGAGGAAAAAGGGCAGCAGCCATGCAGGGAGAGCTGAAACTCACCATGAGCAGAGGGGCAGACAGACCCCCACATCCAGAAATGCTACCCCACTTCTCAGGGAGCCTGGTGCCCTACAAGGCAGTGATGGTTTATGCATAAAGCATCCCATAACTGATTTAGTATCAGCTGTAGCTCCAAACTCTTCAGCAAGGAGCCAGCCAGCACAGCCCCTGGGCAGCCTGGGGTTCTGTGAGCTGCTTCATGCTGCAAGGACTCACATCTGGTCCTCTCCCTCTTGCCTGCTGCAGCTCCATGCTCTGCTCTTTGCAAGTTAATTCTGGGAAAATAGGATATCAGGCCAGATAACACATCAACACTCAATAGATCAGGAGGAAATCAAAGTTGATTAGAAGGATGGAGCACCTCTCCTATAAGGAAAGGCTGGGAGAATTTGGATTGTTCAGCCTAGAAAGGAGATGTCTTAGGGATGGCCCAATTGTGTCTTACCTGAAGAGAAATAGAGAGGGACTATTTACAAGAGCCAGAAGCGACAGGACAAGAGAGAATGGCTTCAAACTGACAGTAGGATCACATTAAATATTAGGAAGAAATTCTTTATTGTGAGGGTCATGAGGCCCTGGCACAGGTTGCCCAAAGCTGTGGCTACCCCATCCATGGAAGTGTTGAAGGCCAGGTGGGATGTGGCTATGAAAAGCCTGGTCTTGTGGAAAGTGTCCCTGCCCATGGCAGGAGATTGGAATGGGATCATCTTTACCCAAAGATCATCCTTTCAGTCCCTTCCAACTCAAACCATTCTGTGGTTTTATGATTCTCTGAAATGGGGCAGATGTTGCCAATGGCCTCATGGTCTCAAAACCCCAACCCATGCCAATCCTCCTGTATCACACTTACCACCCCCACAGGAAATACCTCTGCCACTGATTTAAAGATGCTTTGAGCACAGGCAAGATTTTATCCCTCTGCCTGTGGCTGAGACCCTATGGCTGGCCAGATAAAGATAAAACTCACTCATGTGCTCTGACAGTATTTTTTTCTCTGAAGTATTTTTCATAATACCCTTAAATGAAAAATGACCTGTTGTTTTTCAGAAACATTTTCCCAGTCCCCTCAAGAAAGAATGCCGGTATGATCCAGCACAGCTGCAAAACTGGACGCAGTTGAACAAAAACCAAGTTTTTTTCACAGGGTATTTGTGCTTCCTGTTCCTTCTTCAAATACAGGTAAAAATAAATACCTTATTGTAACCATTAAAATTCAGCATGTATACTGTTTGAGCCATCTATTATGAAAAAAGAGCTAACATATTTTAAAGTAATGACACATCAACAGTGAGGCCATTGCACTGTTCTTGCTGACTGTAGTAGAAGGACAGAATTATATTTGTCACAAGGGGCACCATGCAATTTGAGTACCAGCTTTATCAAACAGGAAATAGTGAATTTATCAGCTCTACACCTCTGATGAGTAAGCTGAGAAAACTGTTTTGTAGGGTCAGTGGTGAAAAACAGAGTAGAAACTCTCTGCTGCCTTCATGGAAAGATCCAGAAGTAATATGCATTTAACAAGGAAATTTAACTGAGACTGTGGAAATTTATTCCATGAGAATTTTCCTTTCTTCCATGTTTGGGTTTTCTTTTTGGTTTCAGGTAATGAAAATGATTATTCAGAGGGGAAAATAGGATTGTAGAGATGCCACTGTGCAAATAGCAATTTTCAGAGGAGTAAAATATTATCAGCAGAGAACATGGGAATTTGATTTACAGACATGGAAATGTGACAGCAAGAGAACAGAGACAAGCCCTGAGGGGTGAACCCACCTGTGGCTCTGCCATGGGCTGATGGTGAGCAGCCTCCTGTTGTGCTGAGCAGCCCCTGCAGGCCTTGGCAGAGGACACCATGGTCACCAGCATGTTTACCATGGCAAGGCTGAAATTAGCCCCAATTTCCCCTTGGTTAAAGAAAGCCTCCTTGAGGCTATATAGCCTCTGCTAAAGCACAGTTCAAAGGGCAGTATGTTAGACCAATACTCTCTAAGTTCAGCTCAACCATCTTAAGAGACATTTAAGTCTCCTTTTGGAACCATTGTCACCTCATCAGTTTCCATTTCGAAGGCAGAGACCCTTCCAAACCCAATTCCAACCTCAGCCTCGGCTGCTGATCCTGCTCTAAAGCTCACACACCAGCCTGAGGCCACATTTCAGCCCACCCCCGGCAATGTCAGTGCAGGCACAGGGGACTACAGCCACAGAAAGCAGAATCAAACTGTCAGGGCCTCATTAAGCAGAGGGCACCTCGGTCCCCTGACCAGGAGAGCAGCACATGGGCCCTTAACAGAACCTGGGCTGCCCAGGACACTGCAGTGCTCGGGAAGGGTGAGCCCTACTGCCCTGGCAAAGGAACTGGCAGAGAGCAGGAAGGTTAATTAGTTCATTCCTTGCCATGCCTAATGGATGTCACAGATATAATCCTGAAGTCTTGCTTGTCTAACAGGGTAAATTTCTTTTTTGTCAAAAGGGCAGCATACGTTTTCCCAGCCAGCTGTGCCCAGGTGTGGACAGAGCTCCTGTGAGCTGTGTCAAACTGGGAAAGGCATTTAGGGCTCAAGGCTCATCCTCTCCTGTTCAGACTGCCTTATTAATCCAGTCTCACAGGCATTTCTACGTGGGACTGGAGTGTGGTCTGTGTGTGCTTGTTTGCCCGTGTGTGCACACAGCTTTGGTTTCTTGTTATTGTTGGAAACAGTCATGTTTGTGTCTCCCAGCTTCTCTTCCATTCTGTTCCTTCTTTTGTAACAGAGTGAAGGTGCTGTTCCCCACGTGCAGTGAGACCTGACCTCGGGCAGATCTGCTGATTCTGGGTTCCATCCCTGCCCACACTGCCAGGACCAGTGCTGCACCTGCCAGTCAGGCCACAGCCCCACTGTCTCTGCTCTGATCACCATCCTCCCAAAACACAGGCACTTGCTTCGTTTAAAGCACGGGAGGCATCTCACTGAACGTAAAGATACACATGGGTTTGAAATTAATCCTTTGGACAAATGTTGGCAAGAGCAGGCTTTTGCCCCATAGTCAGCACAGTCTGAGGAGGCAGACTGACACTGTCTAAGATGTCACATTCACCACCAGAGCTGTACTCCAAAAGAGGAGAGTTTGGCCCCAGAAATTAGCAGCTCACTGCACTGAAACATTTGTCACACTTCTCAGTGACTGAGGAATTGTGGTTCCTTTTAAGTGAGTCAGTGGTGCCCTGGATCACTATTGTGGTACAAGGCAGGTGTCCCCTTCCCTTCACAGAGAGATTTGAAATCCAATGCCTCGTGCAGAATTGAAGGGGTGTTAGACCTGAATGCTTCCAACAAATGTTAATAGCAAACCTGGGCAACACACACAGAGGGCTCCGTGGCATCCATGCAGAGGAGCTTGTTTGAGCCAGAAGGGTGGACTCCAAGGCTGTTGAACCAGCTGGGAATACTGATGTGATTAACAGTGATTTGATTTGGAAATCAATGGGAAGGAGGTTGTTTGCTTGCTTTGTCTAATTTAGTCCCTGAAATACTGGCTTCAATACAGGGAGAAATGCAGCCAAAGCAGGAAGGGGATTTTGGGGAGGGGTGGAGTGGGGTGTGTTTGTTATTTTATCAGATATCTGTCTGGATTCTAGCTGGAGAAAACTTGAGCATTCAATCAAATATTTTATGTGTGTCTATAATAACCCGAACAAAGGAACAGCTGACAGCCCATGATCATTTAAACATAGAGCAATTTCTGTTTAGCAATCTTGTGACTGCATTTTCCCTATCTGTGTGCAAGACTTCCTAATAGTTATGTGGGGTTTGTTGCAGTTTTGCTGCTAATGAAATACTATGAATTTAGAGAAAAGCCAACACAAACACAAAGTCTTTAAGAGAAATATTAAGAAACCATTCTCCTGGGTCACAGAGCAAAGAGGTTGCATAGACACAGCTATTAAATATTGCCAGGTGTAAGATTTGGGGCTTATATTCTAACCCTAGGAGGAGTGATAATTCATCATATATTAACTAATTCAACATATAGTTTGAATTAGAAAGGAGAGAAACATTTTTTAAACTTTAGTCACATTAAATTGTCTTCTCCACTTTAGTTCCAGGGAGCTGCTTCTGCCAATAACTCCTGGGAGCAGGGCAAGAACCCCTGGACAAAAGTTTTGTGCTGTGGTCTGAGAAGCAAACTAGTGAGCAATAGATAAATGATCTCTCCTGACATTATTATGGTTTTTTAAATGCATGAAAAGCTCAGTGGGATGATATCCCAGACCCCATATAAAGTTCTCATACTGACACACTACTTTTGCTAAGTAGCCACTTGCTCCACAGAAACTGCTATAAAATACCACACAGGGAAGAGCAGTAAATATCACACCTGAGGGAAAAGCTTCTCATCTTATTGCCCTTGGGAAACAGAATCTCGTTAAAATCAGCAGGTTTGTCCACTATGATGTAATTATTTCATTATTCACTGTGGGAAAATGAGGTTTTTCCAACCTCCCACCATCTAACAGGTCACTCAGACTCCCATAAAATTCTTGGTCTCTGCATTAAATTATTTTGGAGCTGTAAGACTGTCCCTGGCTTGAGCAAGTTTAGATGGCTAATGCTCAGACTTCTCTAAGGGAGGGAAGTCCATGGAACACAGGAGCAGGAAGGACAGCCCTGCCTTTGTGCGGATCCTTCCCACACACAATCAGCATTAGCTGACAGGGCAGCAGGGCAGGGATCAGGAGCTCTGTCTGCAGCAGGCAGAGCTGGCTGCTCATTCCCCTCCTCACAGCTTCTAAGGCTGTACATCTCTTTGGGTACAAACGGAGGTGCTGGAGGATGGGTGAGTTCTGCTGGGCAGAAAGCTGACAACTGGCTTAACAGTGAGCAGTACTGCCCATGTCTGATTGGAGTCACTGACAATCTTGGATACCCTCTGGTGAGACTGCTCACAAATAGCCCTTTGCCACCTTTAGGACCATCTTCTCCACACAGGTTGTTTTCCTTAAAGACTAAAATTTCTACCTTCTCAGAAAAGTGTCACGTTTCTGATCCAGTTCCTGACCTGATAGGAAGAAAGTACCTCCTTTTGAGAAAGGAAATTACATCTGCAAGATTTTCACCACAGTTTCAGTAAGTCTGTGTAGGCCTGGACTCCTTTGACAGAAGAGTTTCATCAGCTGAAGGTGCCTCAGTTCTTTTAAGCAGTGGGACCTCTGCAGCTCTGCTTTCTGTGCCAAGACATGTTTACCCTTCAAAGAGTTCAGGAAAATTGAAGTAGCTGTGGACCAAAAGAAGTGTCAAAATATCAGCTTATGGAAGACACTGTGCTGCTTAGAGCAGATTATCACATTCTGCATACAAAAAGCACTGAATGGAAGCATTCTCTGTATTTGGACACTAGCAAGACCAATATAACCCAAAGAAACGCAGGAGAAGAGTCCTGCAGTGAAAAATGTCATCAGCAGTGAGGCTCAGCCCAGACTGCAGCAGTTGCCAGGTTAAAATGATCAGAGCAGTTTGGGCTGTGATCACCTTACACTTTGGAGGCTTTTCACTGACCTTTTTCCTGCAGCTGAATTTCTCATGCTTTATACAATTTAAGCAGTGATTCATTCACCGCAATCTTCTCCTGAGTCATTACTGGAGCAACTCCTATACAAAGGCAAAGCATTTTAAACAAATAGCTCTACCTTGCCCAAGATGGGTTGCAAACCCTGGTTGGTCACACGTAGACATTCAGACAAAAGGGATTTCGATTCTCACAGGTGAGATCCATTTACATCCACTGATGCATTTTTATTTCAGCAATTCAGTGTTATCTTTCAGCCTCTTTGTGAAAGTGTTCAGTGAGACTCTACCTTTTTATCATGTATTTGTAATATTTACCCATTTTTCTCAGATAAAAAAAAAGACCTTGATGGTTTGGACTGCAGCCATAGCTTGCCAGATGAAAAAACAAATAGCTTTATCATTAAAATTATTAACTAATTTGAGCAGTTCTTCAGTAATGGCAGAAGAGGAGAATACTTTCTCACACCTGTGTGAAAAAGCAGTTTTGGTGTTTCTGTGCATTGTGGAAAGGCAGCTCTACCCACAGGAGGGCAGTGCTAGATCAACTGTTTCTATTTCTGTAATTTGGTCTCCCAGCACAGCACCTGAAGAGCTGCCTCTTTCTCTTTTATATTGTCATTGTGTATGGAGAGTGGCAGACACAGTCCCAGCCCTCACAGCACTCCATGGTGACAGAGTCTTTCACTCTGTGTCCAGCCTGAGCCAGATAAAAGCTTTCCTTAGCTGCAGTGCTGCCCCAAAGATCTGCACTCGTAGGAATGCTCAGCACTGGGTCAGGGTTCAGCCCTGGAGACATTTGGCCCAGTATTAAACTCAGCAGTCACCTAGATTTCTGCCCTTAATTCCAACACCATTCCAGACTAATACCACCACTGCCTGTACAGCAGTAGCTGAGCCAAATCCAAACTCTGTGTGTGTGAGATAGACACTTACACTGACTTGGCTTGCCTAATATTAATATTTTTGCCCTGTTGTTCGTACCGACATCAGCAGTGTTGACAAAAAGCAAGCAATGCATTTTGATAAATCTGAAGAGTTGTGTTTGGGTTCCCAAGCAGCTCTGCAGGCAGCTTCACAAAAGGGACTGACACGCTCCTGCAAACCAGGAGTCTTTGGGGAAGGGGGAAGGAGATGAAGCAAATGTTTCCCAGGTTCAGCTCAGCAGTCCTCTGTGCAAACAGATAATTCCTGAAGCAAAGGAAACCACTGAGTTATTTTGATTAAATAAGCCTGGGATCACTGAAACTTTCTTCCTGCCAAGTTCTAGAAAGGAATGGGAAAAATGCCCAGTGCCAGTCGGTGAAAGTAATGGTTTTGAGAACACCTCCTTTTTGACGTTACCCCTTGTTCCACTACACCTGGAAATTCTTTGCTAACTTTAGTATTTTTAAAGTAAAATCATGAAAACTTAGACTGGTTTTTGTTGAGAGGTCTCGGAATGCTTATCTGCTCCCGAGATCAGTTCGTGCCAGAGTTAGAAAGGAGTAGAAAGAGACTTCCAGCTTCTTGTTCAGGTGTTTATTATTTCTTATCTTTTTGTTGTGCACTCTTCAGTTACAAGGTATTTTTTCTTTGAGAACATGGCTGGAATGGCCACGAGGGAGTGACTGTCAAGGCCTTATGAAGCCATTTGACCCAATCCAAATCTTAAACATATTATATTTACAATTCTGTACCTATTACCCTTACTCATTTCTCTAATTGACATTTCTACCTCAAATCGTTTCACATAATCACCCTGTGCCACTACACAACAGAAAATTGAGTTTATGAAGAAGAAGGAAGAAGCTCAGGTACCACCCAAGATCCTCTACCTTGTCCCTTTTCCAGCTTCTATCTTAAAAACTTAAACTACATTTTCACACCCTGTGATAAACTAAACTAACATTTTATCAAACTTACAACTCTTCTCTGAGTGTTGAAAGTCCTTTCCGTGGGCAAAAGTGAAAGGCAGTGTTCTCCTGGGGTCCCAGCAAGGGTCCCAAACCCCCCAAGATGTAAATGGGGGTGTTCATGGGGGTTTCTGTCATGCCCTGGGCTCCAACAGGGAGGGACCTTAAAGATCACCCAGTTCTAACCCCATGCCATAAGCAAGGACACCTTCCACCAGACCAGGTTGCACGAGACCCCATCCAGCCTGGCCTTGAACACTTCCAGGATGGGGCACACACAGCTTCTGTGGGCTACCTGTGCCAGGGCCTTACCACCCTCAGAGGGAGAAATTGCTTCCTAACATCTAATCTAAACCTACTCTGTTTCAGATTAAAGCCATTCCCCTTTTTCTTTCACTCTATGCGCTTGTCCAAAGTCCCTCTCCAACTCTCTTGAAGCCCTTTTAGGTACTGACAGGTGATCTAAGGTCTCCGAGGAGCCTTCTCTTCTCCGGGTTAAACACCCCAGCTTTCCCAACCTGTCTCTGAACAGCAGAGGTTCTCCAGGCCTCGGAGCATCTTTGTGGCCTCCTCTGAACCCAGTAAGTCCATGTCCTTCTTATGATGGGGACCCCAGAGGTGGATACAGCACGCCAAGTGGGGTGTCACAGAAGTGGAGCAAATGGGCAGAACTCCCCCTCATCTACTGGCCACTGTGCTTGTGATGCAGCCCAGGACACATTTGGCTTTCTGAGTTCTAAGTGAACATTGCTGGGTCACATTAAGCTCATCAAACTACACTCCCAAGTCTTTCATCTCAGCTCTCAATGCCTCTTTCACCCAGCCTGTGCTTATGCTTGGGATTGCTCTGACCTACATGCAGGACCTTCCACCTGGCCCTGCTGAAGTCCATGAGGTTCTCATGGGCCCAGCTCTCCAGCCTGTCAAGGTACCTCTGGTTGGCATCCCTTCCCTCCAGCTGGTGCACATCTGCACAGATCAGAGACTTTCTGAGGGCGCCCTGGATGCCACTGCCCGTGTTGAAAATAAAGTTCTGAAACAGCACCAATGTCCACACAGGCTCCTGAGGATGCCTCACCTCCTTCACGATCTCTAGGGTTAGAATTACTGGCAGAGGTTCCTTCTCTGTTTCCCACTCCCCAGAAAGCTCAGCAGGCCCTTAGCACCCTGTCCCAGTGCATGCCCGCTCTCCCCCGGCACCACTTTCCCTGTGCGGTTGGGAGCGGGAGGCTGCTCAGCCCGGGATGGCATTCCCGGCACAGAGGGATCGCGGCCCCGCTCCTGCTTTGCCGCGACGCTCCTGCCCTCTCCTGGCAAAAGGAGCCGAGCACTGGCTCTTCTATTCCGGGGAACCGGGAAAATCCCCGAAAAGCCCCGAAAAGCCCAGCGCGGCTGGCTCTGCCCGCTCCCCCGCACGCCGGCATGCTGCAGCCACACAGCCAGATGGCAACGCACGGAGCTGCCGAGCCTCCTATAAATATTTGTTTTCCTCAAGTAAACATGCCCGTTTCCAGGCTCTCTTGAACAGTGTGCATCAGAGAACTTGGCTTTATCACAAGATTTCTCAGACCTCAAAAGGAGTTTATGTGAGCTGGTTTTATTTAGCAGAAGGGGTTTTATGCCCTTTTCCCTGCGGATGTGAGCTTCAAGATTAAGGGGAAATTCACTCAAGGAAAGTAAGACCAAACAGTGGAAAGACCAGAGCTTGTCATATGTCTAACTAGGAAGGAGTAGGGAAACATTAAGCACTTACTAAGAAGCGTACAGAGATTTCAAAGTTACCAGCACACCAGATTTACCTCTCCTGGACAGACCCTATGAAGTGAGAGAGTGTAGTGGGGCTTCAAACTCCTAATCTATTTAATTAGGCATGTTGGAAACGTCACACTATATCTGAATAAAGGCAGCCAGATGGGTAACAGAGAGATTTTTAAATGCTCCTAGAAATACTTGCACATTTTTACAGTTTAGGATATCCTGCAAGGGCTGGTCCTGGCAGCTGCACCATGCCATCAGTGCAAAAGGTAGAGTAAGGTGAGCAGCCACAAGCTACTCTGGCAGCAACAGCAGGACTGAGGGAGTGCTGAGGACTTGTAACAATTCAATGGTTCCTTCAAACTTTGTTTCTGAAAACAGCTTTCATAAACTGTAGCTCATGTTAATCCCTTCCAGTTGTGAGCTGTTGTTAGAATGTGCTTCCATGTTTTGAGTAGTGGGGGGAAATTTTATTTTTTTCAGTGGGAAACTATAGAACAAACCAAACATTGTTGGTTCCTTTCCAAATTGCATTTTTCTTTCCATTATAATTTTGTAGCTAAATGCAGTGACTTGCTGAAAAGAGTTAGATCTACCTATCTCTTCTTGTCTTAAAAAGTGACCAAGAAAATTCCAAGGAAAATGAAACCGAAGACAAAGTCTATTGCCATTTTCAAGTTAATTTATACAGGGCACAAATCCTCCTGAAGCAGATTAACACAAAATCATTCCCCGTCTTTGCCCTGCTAATTGTGTTCAATTTGTCCTACTACTGAAAGAAGCCAATTTGATTTTAAAACCAACAAGCAAAACAGAAAAGCAAAACGAGGTGTGCTGGAGCTTCTAACACAGCTTCTTGGCTGCCTCTATGCAAACTGTAGAAAATATTTCTTCTTAAGTCATAAGCTTTGGCTCACAGTCCGACTGCCTCTGCACAATGTCCCCAGGTAGATGGTGCTAATGCTATTTTAGTCCACAGCTTGACACTGATCCTGCCATACTCACAGCACATGGATAAAACACAGTGAAGCCCTGTGTGTCTGCACGCTGCATGTGGCACTTCCCAAAAAAGGCAGGAGAGCTTTAATCTCGAGATTGACCAAGTAGTTCCATGCATAAAATGAGTGGAAGAGAGGCAGATATGACTGGATGGTGTCTCTGCAGCCCTGTACCTCCAGCCTCTTTCATGCTGTACTGGCTTATAAAGGACCTCACTGGCACTATGTGACCTCAGCTCTTAGCTTTCCTAAGCTTTCCCCTCCATGCCAAAAGAATGCAGGGCTGCCCGTGCCACATATCCTTTGATGTGTGGTTGCACCATGAGAAGGAAATTTTACAACATAAAGCTGCTCAAGCTTAGATCCAGCCCTGAACCCAAGCCCTGAATCTCCTTGATCCTTTTAATGCCTTTAATCACATAGCATGGGCTAGACTAGAGGATTCCTTAAGATCCCACAGTCTTATTTTCTTTGGTCCTTCTAACTTCTTATTGTATCAGAAACTTCCCACTCCAATATAGAATTCCAGTCCTTATGGCATCTTTTTCCAAGTTTCATTAGAGCTTCACAACCCTAAAAAAAGTGTAGTTGGCTTGGTGCAGTCAAAGGACTGCAAAGTTCCATAATTTAATTTACTCTTCTCTGCAGTAGTGCAATTCCCTGTCTACCAGGCAGATGTTGTTATCTGTCCTGGTACTGCCTCACCTGATTACAGCAGTAGCCAAGGCAGATGGATCCAAACTGGAAGTCCATTGTACCCAGAGGAGAGTGGAGACAATGTCAGTCCTCCAAAACACAGAACAGGAGGGCAAGAGGGTGTTGCCTGTTTCCTCTCAGATGTATTGAGAGATATGTGATCAGTTCAAGGGGTTTTTTTAAGATTAGAATAAAGAAACACAAAAATCCTCTTTGAATACCTTGAAAACACCTCCTCATTATAACCTACTGTTATAGGTTCCAAAAGTGAAACTGAGGCAGTTCCAAAAGTGAACATTTCACCAGGTGAGTCAGGAGTAATCAGATAAAAGGTGCCAGTGCTCAGTTACACAAACCTGTGGCACCTGAGGAAAGTGCCTGCACACATCTTAGACATCTTCCAGTGCAAACCAGTAGCTTCAAACCTGTCCAGAAAAAAGGAAAACCAAACAAAAACTCGAGTGATGGGGCAGTCAGTCACCTACAGCAGACAAAAATCCTGTCACTAGGAGCAAACTTCCCTGCAGCAGCACTGGGAGCTGCCTAGCAAAAATCCCTTGCTGTTATGGCAGTAATTATATAAATCCCTTTGATACATTTGTGTCAAAACCATTGATCAAGAAACAGTATTAATTAGACCTAATCCACACTTTGGAGGCACCAGAAGGTATTTTACACGCATGGCTCGAGGGGTTTAGGGCAGCAGACTGTACGCTTCAGCAAGGCTTCCTTAATTTTGCTCTCATGATTTTGAAGGTGTAAAGACAGAGAGGAAAGGAAGAGGGAAGAAAACAAACAAACAAACAAACAATAGCAGATTTGCAAGTTTAACCTTTCCAAGATGAGTTGTGTGGGAGGTTAAATACTACTGGGGCTGTGCCTAGGCAAAGTGAGTACCCTGTGAATGTTTGTGCCTTTGAGAAAGGCCATTGAAATATCATGGAGGTACCAAATAACCCAACTACAAGCACATCTGTTTGATTCTCTTGGAGCAGACAAACACCAGGCAATTAATGGGCAAAGAGCTAAATGAACCCTCTGAGTTATTTACTGCAGGAAGGTGAAGTCTGAGATCCCCAGCACTGCTCCAGCCTTGTGCCAGCACAACTGGTTGCCCTGTCCCTCCAGTAAAAACCAGGGTCTGCAAGATAGGGTGGGAGGCAGGCACAGACAGGAGGGAGGGGCTGGCACTTGGAAAGTGCTCCAGGTCTTAGGCTCTGAAGAGTTAAAGCAACCAGAGGAATCTTAAACAAAAACAAAACAAAACAAATTAAAAAAAGGGGGGAAAAAAAGGAAAAAATAAAAATTATAAAAAAGCTAAGCAGCAGCCCTTACAACAAAAATGCATTTCCAAAATTAATGAGATTTTGATAACCCTCCCTTTAAAAACAGAACATTTCAATTTTAAAATGTACAAAGACTAAAATCTTCATAAATACCCTATTAAGAAACTTCTGATGCTGTTTTAGATTTTCCATTGAAATACAGTGCATGGAGGTTGCCATAGCTACAAGCAAATTTTTAAATAACTGTTTTTTGTCAGAGCAGCTGCAGTATCCTACAGAAATGAAGATGAAGTGAGGAAGCTGGAAGGAGTCAGACCAAATTCAAGTTCCTAATCAAATGACTCCAAGGTTTTCATAAATGCAGCTTAGAAACTTTTAATGTGGGTTCTGGTTGTTAGAGAAAATACCACTCTTTTCTACTTGACAGGACCCCAGGAAATGCTGTCAGCAGTGCTGGAGATCTCAGTGAAGAGAAGAGCTTTGTTTTCATGCTGGAAAACATAAAAATCTCCACTGCTAAGCCCCAGCCTGGTACAAGTCCCCAGGCACCAAGGGATGTGCCACAGCCTCGGCTTTCTCTGAAGGGCTTTCTGAATGAACTGCTTCACTGGCAGCAGTGGGCCTGAAAATGCCCCAAGAGCCACAGATTTCTGTACCCAGAAAAAGCTCTTCCTTGCCTGAGCTTGTACAAGAAAACACAGAACAGAGGAAATGTGAAAAACAGGTGAAGCTGTAAAACACTGGCAGGATGCCTTTGAGGAGAGGCTATGATTTAGGTGGTCCTGTCTCCAATGGTGTTCAGTGCTCACTGGGCATCAGGAGGCTGTTTCTTCTTCTGTAGGATCTCTCCCTGGCTTGAATAGGCAGAGCAATGCTCTGTGCAATGGTGTGAGCAGAAAATAGACATTTCTGCACTGTGGGCACCTGTTTGGGGGAGGCCTAATCTAAGGACAACATCGAGAGCCTCCTTTCAACCTGTAGTATTAACTATGGCAAAAGTCCTACAAAACTTCAAATAAAATCATTTTGTGCCTTCAGGCAAGTATGTCCCTGTATCCCAGTTCAAAAACCAAAAATAAATAAAGAATAAAACTTCTCAGAGGAATACCAAAAGATTTAACTCCACCAAAACAGTAATTGAATTGCCATCTATTGAAGGTGGAAATGCTTGGCAGGGTTTGAGTGTTTTTCTAAACAACAAATTATTATTTGTTGTTTAGATCATTATGATCATTATTAAGGACACTATTATGAATCTGAAAAAAAACATCTCACATCTCAGTGATTATTGGGTTTATGCACATTGCTTCATTTATCTATGACCTGCTTCTAAGAGGTACCTCCACAGCATGCTGGAAGTGCTCCCTCGTGCTAGGGTGGTGATGCTTGAAGGTTCCTGCTGCTCTGCCATCACCTGCACAGCAGAGGAGTTCACAGTCAACCGACAGATCTCAATCCCTATAGACAAATCTTCTGGACAAGGTAATTTTATTTTAAGTGTGATTCAAAATTCCCTTCATATCTTCAAATGAAACAGCTTCCTTTCCCTATGACTGTATGCTTGTTTGCTCCAAAATTCTTCTGGGGTAAAAGACAAAGAAAAACAAAGGGGAATAAAGTCAGAAAAAAACTTTAAAAGTTAGAAAAATGAAAGTTAAAAAAGCTATCATGGCAGATTCTCCTAACAAATGACATTTTTTTACTAATTCCAAGTACTCAAGGAAGTGTTTAAGGCCAGGCTGGATGCATCCTCGTCTAGTGGAAGATGGCTCTGCCCATGGCAGGTTGTTGGAAATGGATGATTTTTCAGATTCCTTCCAAACCAAACCATTCCATGATTCTATGATTCATAGGTACTGAGGCAGTTTAAGTACTATCTTTAGCACAGAATAAAAATTTTTATTAAAAGGTGGGAAAGTCTCTCATTTTAGAAATTAGATACTTCATGGCAGGCAGAAACAGTGAGATCCTGGCACAAGACCGTTCAGCTGGCTTTGCCCAACATCCCTCTCCACATTGGCAGTAAGTGATCAGAAAGTGGAAAAAAAGAATGGCTACCAGAAAGAAAACCTAGTAAATTTTTTTTATAATGTAAGTTATTAAAATTTCTCTTTCCCAGCATGAAAATAGGCTAGCACAACAAAGTGAGGAAGGGGTGCCAATGAACAGAGAATTCTGTACTGGTGTGCATGTATCCTGTCAAAGGGTCAGACCTTCCTGTATATCTTTAGGCATTAACTTCTCTGATGTAGCATTTTTTTCAAGGAGAGAAACAGACAATAAAGCACAACCTGTTGTATGGTTGAGCTGCCAGAAAAACAGATTGTGATTCATTGCAAACCACTGATCTTAGTCAGCATATTGTGACTCCAGAGCTTTCCAGCCCTGCTGTTTCTTCCCCAAGGCAGATGAGAGGCTTGTCAAAGCTGCAGAGGCACACTCACGCTCACAGTGAAGTGTTATTTCTCTCAGCTGTGCAGACATCAGGATTACTGAACCTGACATAAACTCATCATTTTCCTGGAAGGAAAAGGAGATGCTAGCCAAAAAGTTGAGGCATGGTCTGCAAGAGCTACCTTGTCCTGGAGACCAAAGAGCAGGCGGTGCAGAGCCACCTCCAGAGCAATGCACTGCAATGCACAGCCCCCGTGTGGAGCAGCCCAAAATGACCCACTGAGAACCCCTCCCTGCAGCCTGCACTGAGCCTCTCCTCAGCAGCCACCGGGCAAGGCACACACAGGGGAAGATGAAATGCAGGGGCTCAAGGAGAGGATGGAGGGTGGGAGGCAGCAAAAGGTGCAGTGGTCAATGCCACAAGGCACCTTCTCCCCTTACGTGCAAAGTGAAACACAACAGCACCTACAGAGCAGGTATGCTACAGCTCCTCTCTGTGCTGCTTTCCTGTTTGTTCCCATTTTGCTTTTGAAGCAGTTCACCAAGCCCTCCAGCATAGGAGGTTTGCTTTTTTCACCGGATTCAAACATTATCTTGTAGCAAGGAAAAGAGAATCTTGGGAGATGAGCTGAAAAAAAGGAAATAAAATTTTTAAAAAGATGGAGAGATAATACACAACATACAGGGGAGAAAAGCAAAAAATTCTTCAAGAGATATGCCCTAAGAGAGGCAGGGAGGGATCAAGGACCAAGAAGTGGGGACAGAATATCAGTCAAGGGAGGGGAAGGCAGCAAACCACACAAGCAGTGTAGTAACACTGGCTCCTACAAGAAGTATGTAGGTGTTTGTCCTCATTTGTTTGTTGTGAATAGTTAGCAGAAAACCACAAGTCAAAAGCAAAAAGCATGCAAGAGAATTCAGGGCTTCTCCATTTTAAGTGTTTGGTCTCTCAGTTTGTTCATCTGTAAAATGTAGGTAGCCCTGCTGGTCTGCCAGAGCTGTGCTGGGGGATTCAGCCTATTGATTTATTCAGAACAAAATAAAGAGATTGATATCTGTGAATAAGCAAAAGAAGGTGCCATAGATCAGTTTAAAAGAGAAACAGAGGAAACAGAGAGAGAATATCTTTTTAGGAAAAGCTTTACTTATGCCAAAAAGTAGCTTTTAATCTAGAACAGCACTAAAAAATTCAGGTGAAGTCACCTGAATGCTTCTGTACTGAAAAATAAAGTGAAAAATCAGAATTTCACTTTGGAATTAAACATTTAGAGCAACAGATGAATCCTTCAGAAGAGATGCAGTCATCAGAGTTGTGATGCTTCAACTTCTGGTGGTTGTGCATGGAGCTGGTATATTCAGTAAAGATTTAGATCCATTAATATACCCTGACGTGTTGCACATCTGACAGAAACCTAGGAAAGGAAGCACTGAGTCTTTTTACCTTCAGCACTGTGAACCTGCATTGCTGCTGTGTGCAGGCCGGGGGGTGTGAGCAGCAGGCTGGGCCATCCTGAGACTGCCCCACTTACACTGAAGCAGAATAAACAGGTAGATTGTGAGGCAGCAAAATGAGACAGACAGAAGGTTACGTTGGTTTGAAACCGCACACTAAAAATACTTTCTATTCTGCTGGAAAGGCACAGCACTGTCAGTAGGACAGCCTGGGACTTGAAAAGTTACCTGGTTTAAATATATCAAGAATATCCCAAAAGAAGATGCCTTGTCATGAAGGGCAAGCAAGCCTCAAAGGCAACTACAGTAGCCTGGGCCTGAGGAAGAGCACACTGAATGGTTGGTCACTGCGGGGCTGAAAGGCAGGCTGCCATCTGCTTTCAAAATAGCTCAGTACCTGTTCATTTTAACCTGTTCTCTCACTGAGCAGCAACTGTAGAGCACAGAAACATGCAGGCAGTTGTGAGAGGAAAAAAGGCTTGAGAATAATGAACTCAGAGAACAGCTTTTTCCTTCACCATTTTCCACATGAACGCTATGATCAGAACAGATACTTGCTCCGGACACAAATACCATCTAATTTTTCATTACACACAAGCTATGAGACAGTTTTCCTACAGGAAAGGCCATTATTGATGGAGAGCTGGAGCCCAAAGCTAGACAGAGGTTTCCTTTCACCTGGACACAGCCAGTTCCATGCACTTGGGACAGCTCAGCACCATGCAGACGTGGCCATCCAATTTTCAGTAGTGACATCCCATTTGCAGTTTGCCAAAGGCGTGGTGACCTGGTGTGTGAGTTTGTAGGGGGTGAAGAACCACACTCTGGGGGTACACACACAGCTCTGGCACACTCAGGGTACCCCCTACCCCTCCACAGAGTACAATCACAAGCACCAGCCATCACCAGAGTAACAACAGCCCTGTATGTGCTCCCTGCCTACAGGACAGTGACTCCTTCACCCCTCTGAATTTTAACTCCTTGAGCTTAGTTTGAGACAACATCAACAGTGCTATGATTAGTTCATGACTTACTGAAGGCTTTTGAGAAAAAAAAGCATTACTTACACCACATTTTTGTTTTGTCACATAGATGGGACTGCAAAGATTTCTGTGCCCCTTGATTTCATCCACGGCCTTGTCACCACCACACACACATCACCTTCTCTGCTGCATCACTGCCCAGAGGCTGGGCTTCACAGTGAAGGAAGAGGATGAAGTTTTGCAGCTTCGGGCATCTAATATCCACCACACTGCCTGCTTCAGGTACACTGTAAATTGCTCCATTGGTCTCTCTTCTTTTAAAGATTTTGCCAACTCTGACCTCAAATTTCATTTCCTCTTTCTGACACGGATAATAGAGGAAAATAAAAAGCAAAATTTCAATATCATCCTTTGCTCTGTTTCTCCATCTTGTTTAATGGATATTCTCACTGCAGGAGCTGGTGGAACCAGGGAGCTCTTTCAAGATTTGTAATTTCTAAACTGGTGAGCACAATGCATCTCAGACACAATTGAAACCCTTCAACCCCTAGGATAAGAATTTATATGAAAAGTATATCAGTATGAAGATACATTTGTATCCACAGGCAACAGTGATTAATATCTGATATTTGTGTGTGTGTGTAAATACATATTCAGAATGAAAGGCACATGGCAATTTTAAGCTACTTAGCTGAACATGCTCTTCCTGCACCTGTGGGATTTTAGCATTTCTATGCTTTTAAGAGCTTTGTAACACAGAGATAAGATCAGTGTATGATCCACTTTACTGAGCTGGAAAAATGTAATTTAGAAGATGTTATTATTGCAGAAAAGAGGTGGAAAGCTCATTGGTAACTCATAACTCTTTACATGCTTAAAGACAACAATTACTTTTCCTGATCCCTGAATGAAGAATTTAACATACGTCCTCCAAGAAAAAACATCAACCTGTGACTTGAATGAATTGCCCTACAGAGGGATGTTTGTGCTACCAAGCCTTCAAACAGCACTTGCATTGCCATCACTAATTACACTGGAAACTCCCTAAATCAAACACTTGGGAGCACATCACTAACCTCAGGAAAGGAAATCTGTGTTTATATAAGTGGGCTGGTTGGCTGCTGGAAATAAATAATCCTTATTGTCACAGCTTCTGTTGAAAATTGGTATTTGGCACAAGACAAAGCAATCGAAGCAATAAGTGCACAGCAGTGGACCAAGAGAGCAGGGTGTTATCAGTTGGCAAATGTAGTGTCCAGCCCAAGGGAGGTGCAGGTTTTCCATGGTCCAAAGGAGCTCACCACAGCTGTCCATAGGAGAACTGTGCCACTCAGCAGTGTTTGGGGACCATCATCCAATCAACAATACCTCAGGGATTTACATGTAACCTTGATAACAATGAGAAGAAAGAACCAAGCTAATCAAACAGTGAGTAGCAACACAGAGCCTATGAGTTCAGAAGAGATTCAATCACTACAAACTATTTATCATGAGAGCCAGGCTTTGCAATGACCCCTCCCTGTTGAAATGATTCACATCAGTTATGCTTCCTCTCCTGCTTGCTGCTATCACCATCCAGAAGAGGCAGCGACTGATCAAGTGCTTCTTTGATCTCCTGTGTATGTGAAGACAGAAATATCCAAGCTGAAGAACTGAGCCCCATGGGTCTGACAGCAGATTCAATTACAACCCATGGAATTCAGTTCTCAAAGCTGAGAATAAATGACATTCATTTTCAGGCTGTCCCAACACACGGCAGTATCTCATACTCCTGCTGGCTCTCTCCAGTTGTCTGGCCTTCTTCCAGGGGCTGTAAAGCAAGAGTGAAAACTTCACTGCAGCCAAATCAGCTGTACCCAGACTGTAGGTCAGAAGCAGAATAATGGTTCCAGGACATATATTTGAAAAATGAGCTATTTTATATATTCCTTTGACACCAGAAGTGGCCACACACACAGGCACAATGTGCCCCAACACATTGCAGAATTCCTAGTACCACAAAAAAAAATAAAATAAAAAGTACAGCCAAGGAATATAACAGTAAAACATTTTGCACTTTTCTGGAAGCCTTTGAGAATTTCAAAGAGGTGAGTTAAAAATTTACTTCCTTTTTCTCTTTGTATTTTTTTTAAAATACAAAAACACAGACACAGAACTAGAATCTTCCAGAGTCACTCAGCAATCTTCTTAACAAAATAATCCAACCAGAAGCTCAAAAGAAGGAAATCTGGCACTGGTGCAGCCCTGTAGAGTCATCAGAGTCTGTGTGGCAAAAGGGCAAGCAGAAGCCTTCAGCATTACAGCTGCATGGTTGTGCAGTGACTCAACTTTGTCAAACGGGACAACCTCATCCCAGGGTGACAATCTCACCCAAAGGTAGGCGTTCTGGAGCACAGAAAAACACTGCTCAAACGTACTGGAGGCCAAAGCTGACGTCTCCCACAAGGAAACACCTTGTCTCTTCTGACAAACATAAGAGAAGTCACAAGTTTCATTAAACTACATACCCAAACAGGGAATTTTTGAGGAAAAAAATAGGTTGGATAAGATGCTGGATGATCTGTAAATTAGATGTTAGATGCATATAGGACTATATATAAACAGTGTTGGGTGAGTTACTAAAAAAAAATCAGATTTACTCAGAACATTTTAAAGATACTTCTTTTTGTTCCAGTGAGATGAGGTGTCAGAAGAAAAATCTCTTTGGTTTCAATGAAAACAATATTTGGTCTGAAATAGAATATTTGGATGTCAAGGGGGATTTCAGATTAAATCTTTTAGCTTTAAAAGCTAAATTTAAGAAAATTTACCTAACAGAATGGTTCAAATAGAATTACTTTGGTTTAGCATTGATTTTAAGTATTTTTTTCAGTGAACAATCCTTGCTAAAACCCCATGCCACTTTCCCAGTACATCAGCCTCACATGCAGCCCCAGCAGTGTTGGCAGAAAAGGCAGCAGTATGCCCCTGTCTTTACAGCTCTAATTGTCTTCTCAGGCTGCTGAACCAGTCAACCAAACAACAGAAATTAAAAATATACTTCTTTAACTGTTTCTCTTGCTGGGAGGGAAACCTCTGAACAAACATATTTTCTAAGTAACTATTTTCTAAGAACTATATTTTCTAAGCCATGTGGTACCCACAGCCCAGCTCAGTCCTACCCATCTGTCACTTGACTCTGTGAGACAGGAAAGAAAAATCAAATTAACAAAAGCAACATCTTTCTAAGGCCCTCAAATAGGACAAAACATCATCGGCAACTTTAAAATAAGGTACTGCAGCAATAAATTTTGCTTGTCTGATATCTCTAATTTGTCACTGGAATACTGCTTGCTAAGATCACTGCTGACTTAATGAAGCAAGACCTTCAGTAGCAGTGTGGCCCTTCTGTGGCAATCCCTCTTCTAATCCCAAGCAGGAAAAACATCTAATGATCATAAATAAAACATCATATCTTAAAGCAGAGAAAAGGCCTGGAAGAAGAAAGGGGGGAAGTGTCTATCCCTTAGGAGAGTCTCCCCATCCTATGAAAAGTCCATTTCTATAGAGGAGGAGCCGTAACTGCCTGGGCACTGGCGTGGTCAGCACCCCAGCTGGGGACAGACAGCTTTGGCACTCATCATTGCAGTCAGGCACATAATGACAAGGGAAAGTATGAAATGCCCCTCCATGAAACACAGTAAAAGAGCTGCAGTAGCTCTAAGCTACGCCAGGCCAGAAGAGCAGCTGAGCATTGGGGTGCTCCCCAGTCCTGTTCTCACAGGAACCCAAACTCCCCTGTCCCCCTGCCTGGGTGAGGCCTTGCCGAGCTGCCTCTTCCCTGGGACATGGGCTTGGAGAGCAGACAGCCCCAAGGCAGGGAGTCAGGTGAACATGCTCTAAGATTGCTCCCTCCCTCTCAGAACTCTGGGGTGGATCTGTCCCACAGTGTCCCTACGGAGGACAGAACACCCAGCTGCCTAGCAGCACACCTGACGTTTCAGTGAAATCCCTAAAGAAAGGTATGCAAGGGCACATCTTCATAATTCCACAGCCATTTTCCAGGTAAATTGGCTTTACAGGTTTTTTTTAAGTAGGAGAAAAGGTCACATCCTCTCTTTCAATTTGCCTGCAGAGTTTAATATCATTGCAGTGCATTAGTTATCTCTCATTTTAAAAAACACGATGCTAGTTTCAGCCACATTCTGCTTTGACCCTTTATGAACTTCGTATGTGACATTCTCTATCCTTTCACCGTCCTTCCAGGAATAATTCCCTCCCTCTGAGAACCCATTTACTCAAGGATTAAATTCATGCATTTGCAAACAAGAAGACAGCCCATAAAATGATATTGTCCTGCCTTTGCAAGAGGAGTGAGGAGGCGAGTCTTTTCAATGGGCTGTAAATCTACTTCTTGGAAAAACAGTTTTGTTCTATTCCAGCAAGATCCCTTAGTATCTCATAGCTTGGAGATCTTATTGCACCACATTTAAGAATTCCTACAGGACAGATACTTAATAGACAATCACCTTATAAAGTTTTACTGCTACACCAAAAGGCAAACCTTTGTAAAGTGATTGAATAATGTTAACTCCCTGAAGACTATTTTTCCACAAGTTTTCTTTTTAATTAAGTATGTTTTAACAGGAAAAGAACATAAAGATCCTAAAGCCATCAAGTTACTGCAATGTGTAAATTCTTTGCATTTTCCTTACCATTCCCTAGTTTTATTCTCCATGCTGCCATTACAATCTTTCTTTTTAGTAAAACATCTACATTTGTCCAAACATATAAACAAAGAGTGAGATTTTAATGCTTTTTAACCAGTCAATTATCTACTGCAGCTTCACATGAAATCCAGATACTACCCAAATGAGCTCGTCATGGGTGGTAATTAATTAACACAGATAGGGAACTTGAAATAAAATATGAATATGGTCACATTTCATTAGGAGCATAAAGCATCTTTTTCACCCTTATTTTGTTAAATACATTTTCCCCACAGCTAGCAGAAAAATAGATGTCTCACAGCTACACTGACAGCTGGGTAGTTGAAACAAGAGAGTGAAACAGAAGATGAAGTTATTCTAGAGATTTTTAAGTCTTTTTAAGAAAGAGGAAAACGCACAGCCAGGAAGGAGCACAGTGGCACCAGAGGCAGGCAAACACTCGAGCCCAGCAGAAGCTCCCAGTTCAGCCGTGCTGGCTGTGCTGCAGGGCAGAGCTGAAATTTCAGTGCAGGTCATGGGCTGTGTGCTCTGCATGGGCAGAGTGTCCTGCAGGGGAGTTCTGCTCTCTGGGCAGACCTCGAGCATCCCCTGCAGCAGCTCTGGATCAGCCTCACACTGTGAAAACCTCTGCCCAGTGTCATGAACTCAGAGTTCAACCTTTAAAACCCAAACGTTTGGTCTTCTCCATTGAAAAATTAGCCATTTCTTTGATTTCACCCTGGCCCACCTTTTCCCACTCAGCCCAGGACAGGCAACCTCATTTGCTGTGCACAGTAATTCCAACTCCTGTAGAAGCTGCCTGGTGTGCTGGGCTGTGGGGAGCCCGCCTTGCCCTCAGGTAGGGTTACCCACACCAAAATCAGTCACACCCTTTCTACACTGACCAGCTCTCCTTCCATCATTCCCATTCTCAGCAAAGCAGCTCTGCCACAGATTAGGGGTCCACAAGAAAGTCTTCACTCTGGTGCTTAGGTAGAAGGCAAACACTGCCCATTTCCTAACTTTAAACATTGCTGCTCCCTCTCACTACAGCTCATATGCAAGTTTACAGGCAGAGTGCTCACCCACAGAAGATCCTTCTGTGCTCTATAAAGATCATGTTCATCCACGAAAAACCCAAGGCCAAAGTTTCAGCTCAGGCTTCAAGAAAAGCCACACCTAAGCTTTGCTCTTGAGCTCTGCCAGTCAAACAGACACACTGGTGTCAAGCACACCCTGCTCCCAGGTTCTCCCCGTACCAGTGAAGAGCACAGGCAACGCCAGATGAGGAACCACAGATATTCTTTTTCCTGAAGCCTTCAGGACGAAAAATGGAACAGGTCCATAACGCCTTTGACCCTGCAACTACACAGACACTTTCATTGTTCCCACACCACAGAGAAATGTTTGGGTTTTTTTTAATCTGGACTGGTTAATTCTTACATGAAAAAATAAAATCCCATCTCATGATGAATCAGATTAGCCCAAACACATATTCTAGGTTTTCTAGAAACAAGTGCATTTGTTGCCAAAATTCTTTCTGGAACTTCCAGTTATTTTCTGGCTGCACTTTTAATTTTAAGAGATAGTTACATTTCTATTGCCAATGACTATTCCACAAATAACAAACATTCAATTTCCTCTGCTGTAGAATTATTCCACTCTGCTTATATTGAGGTTCAGTTCTCTTGTCTCCATTTCAATCATATTTTCCAACACAGTACTTTGTGCAAGAAACCATTTTCCTCCATGGAAGATAAAAATGATTGCATATTCTATTTCATTTTTTGACCTAGAACTTACTGATTTTTTCTGCATTCTTTCACATTTTTTCACATTAAACTGGAGAAAGAATACATGGCAAAATACACACTAGGCATAAATCACTAAGATAGATAACATTTGCACCATCAGCCATCTATATACATTACAGCTAGTAAAAACACTAGCATCAAAAGTGCATAAAGGTTATCTCCTATTTTTAAAAAGTTCTGGCTAACAGCAATAATAAAGACTTCTAATATTAAGTATTATGTTTAGTAATCACTATACCATTTACTTACAGTGTAGTTACAATATAGTATAGTTTCATTTATAGTCAGCCATAGGAAGTCACAGCCCTGGAGATAATTTCAGCAAGCTTTACAGGGCTCTATGTTCTGGCTTTTTTATATATACTTTCAGATGACAGGGTGAAATAGTGTAGAAGAATGCAGCAGTCTAAAGCACATACTCTGCACATTGACACAACTGCAGCAACAGCTGTACTAACAGTGCCCAGATGTAAGAAATTGGGAAGCCAATTTTCAGTGGGCTAACAAGGGCAATGAGAACTGAGATGGTAAAAGCCCTTGCAACTGTTCAATTTCTATATATTCTTTCTAATTTCAGCAATAAAATTTTACTGTAAACAAACAAGAAGTTTCACACCAGCTGACTGAGGACAAAGGAAAAGTACAAACTCTTTGAATACAGAGCTGTCCCAAACCCAGTGACACTTCCTTCCTTGGTCAGGATATCTGATAACCGTGCCCAGGGCAGATGCTGGAGCTGACATAAAAGCTGTCTCCAGCAGGGTGGTAACTGCTCAGCTGAACTAGTTGCTGATAGACATGGTGGAACAGAGCAAGCTCAAAATGACTGGTCAATCAGTATGCTCCAGAAATAATCTAAACACCCAAAATAGGAAGATGTAAAAAACAATAAACAGGAGAGAGTAGATGACCATTTCTTATTCCTTCCAAATTTACACATTTTTAATAATTCAAGAGTACTGGCAATGTTTCTTCTGTTGAAAGTTCACAGTATTTACAGTATTTGTCACTACATAACTACTAGACTATATTACTAATAGAAAAATGCTTACACTCTGTATAAGCAGTTAAAAAACAAACAGGCAAACATCAATTAATCACCTTTTTGTAACCCTCTCGTTGTTTAAAGCAAGGAATGTGATTATCACCTAGCAAGGAATTTACTTGGAGAAGCACAATGTAATAAACTACACCAAAGTTAGTAATCCATCAGAAACCAGAGATTTCTTCAAACAGGTTTTTTATATAAACAAATAAAATACAAAAGGTTGCTGTATTTATATTGTAACTGTACTGTAGTTATAGAAAATGAAGTGTTCTGGGAAAAGCAAACAAACTTTCGATACACGCGTGGTTTGTTTCAATACTAATGCACTGAAATAAACTAGTGCAACATCCAAATAATGAAAACAGCCCAAGCAGTGTGGAGCTGGCCACTGTTAGTTCAGAGGCACCTGCCAGTCTGACAGCACAGAACTGTGACCTAGTTAAGGCACCTTAGCCCTGCACTCTATTCCCATGGAATGGCTCAGCCTATGGGCTGTGAACACTGCAGCCAGACCCCGGAAAGCAGCCCATGATCCATTGTGTTTAGAAGATGAAAAACTGGGGGTTGGTTTCTGGAAGCTTCCAGACTGCTTCAGGTGCAGATGGCTCCTTTTTGGATTTTTGCAATGGCAAAATTTTTTTCTTTTTTTTTTTTTTTTTTGCATTTTTGCATTGTCCCGAGATTTAGGCAATGGTCCAAGATTTTTGTTTCAAAGGTCCATTAGCAAAGGTTGAGGAATGCTCCCCTACAGCCCACCTGTGGGCACCTGGCGTTTTCCTTTGGGATACACTCAGCTCCTACTCAAAATTTGAAATTTTGTTCTCCTTGAACTCATCAGATCTCGTTTTAAAGAAAATGCTTTAGGCATTATTTAGATTCAACACGATTCCATCCAGAATATTTAGGCAAGTACATTGTCTACAGCTAATGATTCCATGAATAACTTAAGTATCACTAGAGTTGCCAATAACGACTCGGATACCCAGTATATACTAAAGATTTAAATACAGCTTTGAATCAATTTTTTCAGGCTTCTCCTTGACGAATCCCCCAAGACCATCCCAGACAGTTATTGATATATTTGAAACCTCTGTCTTGCAAAAGAGTCCCCACTGGAGCCCTGCGTCCTTGTCCCGCTATGCTGGCAATCCTCAAACTACCTCTCCCCAGGAAATCCAGGCCCTGCTTATCCAAATCCTGTTTTAAGAACTGTGAAGTCCTGTTCCCAAAGCAAAATTAGATGGACTGCAGGTATTTGAAAAGTTGCAGAAGAGAGAGCAGCTGGATTTGATCATTGAATTAGGGAATTGGTTCAACAATGATAAACAAAATCTATTTCAATCATAAAAACTGATGTTCATCCTCTCTTTTGGGAAAAGATGGATAATGTGTTCATTTTGACTGATAAAAAGACATTTTTAAAAGACAAGAAAATTTTATCATCAAAATAATTCACATTTTCATCCCCATTTCCCACAGAAAAACATTCATTTCAACACTCTCCTAGATGAAGATGAAATGTAACCAAAGCTATAGCAGTTAGTATTTTTTTAATCCACTAGCCAAAAGGAAAAGAAATCATAAGAAAAATCTCATTTGGCTAAATCCAGAATAATTATTAAAAATTATTTTCTGAAAATAAAACACATACATTTGAGATACATAACATAATATATTTTTGGCCTAAAACAAAAAATTGCTACTTCTTTTGCCATTATTATTTTTGCATATGAGCAATTAAGAAAATGCAAACAGGGTTTTTTTTTAAGAAAAAAATGAAAGTTTAATTCTCAAAATGTTAAAACAAGTTTACTTTTTGATTATTTACCAAAGACTATTTGCTGCACTCACGTGAGATTTGTAAATAATTTCACTTCAGTCAAAACTGCATTTTTCAGTAAGCAAAGTAATCAGAAAAATGAAAGAGTAACTGCCTGTCTCTAATCATGCTAGTGAAGGGAGGGGAGCTGGCCTTATCCTGCAAACTCCAGAAACCCTTCCCTGCAGCAACCCAACAGGGAATTTGTTGGAAATTGCACCACAGAAGAGTGGCAATTTGTCCACCCCTTTTTTCCATACTGCAAAGCAAAACCTGTATGCTTAGATAAGCTAGAAGCACATACATAAAAATAAAAATCAACCATTTCAAAAAAGTGAAGAATTGATGTGAAAGCAAACCAGGGATAGCCAGTCAAACTCTTCTGTTACAATCAAACATTGTAGTTTCCAAATCAGTAGTATTTGATGAAAAGAAAAAATACAAACATCAATTAACTCACATCTTCTCCCTGTTGAAATAGTTGTTATTTAAGTGGGTTAAGATACACATTTAAAAGAAAAAAATACATATATAAAAATCAAAATTAAAGCAAAATATTAATGCACATAATGATACCGCCACTCCTTATTTCTGAATTCCACTGGATTTGGAATAAAGTCACAACAGCATTAGAAAGACAAGAGAAAAAATTCCTGCATGGTGAAGAGAAGCACTAGAAAATGTGCAGATCCCCTGACACAGCAGTATATAAAATAATTCTAAATTTCTCATCACTTTAACATAAATATCACCCAAAATTACTTCAAACACTTGGTATTCATTATATTGCATTTACAGAATGTAAATCCATCAAAGCTGACAGAACTATTCTGGTTCAAAACTGGAGGAATTGAGGAAGAAGTTGACATTTTGATTCAATCTTTAATGTGCAAATTACCTTTCACGTATACAAAGTGTACTGGTGCTCAGGCAGAAGACAAACGTAATAAATCAGCTTACATTTTTTTCGGCTCTTACTCACAGTGGAATCCCCAAAATTCATTTTATTTTATCTTTTCCCCACTCTTCAGCTCTTTCTCTTCCATCTTCCTTCCTCCTCTTCAATCACCACAGGTTTGCATTTCTCGTTTTCTATTTTACATCACTCCACTTTGTTCTCTACCATGGAAAGGCAGACAGACTGACAGACAGCAGGGACAGACGCTGCCGGCCCAAGGTAACCTCCTCGGACTCCCACACTCCGGAGGATCTGATTCTCTCTCAAAAACATTTTAACTTTATAAAGGGAAGGGAATCAAAACTCATTTGCATACGGGTTCATTCCATCTCTTCAGCTGACATGTTTGTAGCTCTGGAAAGTCCCTTTCTGATTCCCTGGCTGATACAGAGCCAGGAAGGTAACACAGCACGCAGAGGTGAGAGCTGTTCTGCTGACCTTGCAACCAGGGCTACGCTCAAGTGCCCCATTCACCTTGCTCAGAGGGCTCAGCTGGGAGATTTGGGTGCTGTTTGTCCTTTAGATTTCAAGGCTCAGACCATGCATGCAGAGTTAAAGACTCAAGTCAGAGAAACCCCCTCCTGCACAGGAGGAAGCTCTGGTCAGGCGCTCGATACTTCAGCTTCCTGTCTGTACACTACGCGGTCTCCTCTGGGGAAATCCTGAAAACATTATCAGATGCCTGATAAGCTCTTTAGCTTTCAAGTACATAATAATTCAGTTTCGGTCAAAACCTCATTTGAATACAGTTTCAAAGTCTAAATAAAAAGTGAGACCCTAAAGGAGAAGACATTAGACTTGCAGCCTAACATCTGTGGCATCCAAAACAATGTGGCTGATGTTTGATACCAGCACAAACAAATCTACTTCTCTGTATCTGCACCAAGATGGTCAGAGTGCTCAGCTTATTAAAAAGGAGTGGAATTAGATATCTGGTTAATTAATGCTTTTGTTTATCCACAAATACAGCAGAAGCAGCAGCACAGATTGCTTACTTCGATCCAACGTTGTTCACTAATGATGAGGCAGATTGTTTCTGACAGAGAAGGGTTGCTCAAAACTCTGGTGCCCACTACTTGGCTTTTGTGGCAAAGCTGGCAAGTGACAAGACTTGTTTTGTTACATGTAGACTCCTATTCACCAGGCATTAGACAGATTTTTCCAAACTCCGTTCACAGACTCGGAACAGGTTGACAGCACTTAACCCTGTGGATTTAGCCTTGGAAGAGTAAAGCTCCACCACCTCCAACATTTTCCAGCTCAGATAGGTACTTTGTGAGGATTCACCCACAGGAAATCACAGCCCCTCCACTGGTTGTCCTCATCCCAGTCAGCCATGGGGACTTTTTCAGGATACATTCCAGGAGGTTCTCCTTCACACACAACTTCTGAAGACAAAGAAATGCACTCCATCTATGAATCTGGAAGCAACTAGGACCATTTTCCCATGTATTGTATGTCTGAAAGCAGAGAGAGCAAACTCACAGCACAGAAAAAAAAAAAACTGGATCAAACACTTCCCATGACAGCTCTGATGTTTCCTGCTGCACTCGCCCCAAGGGTTACCACAAAAGCATGCACATGTATGCATCAGCTACCTTGGAGAAGAGGAAAATTTGAAAGATATTTATTAATAACCACATTCCTCTGGGTGAGTTCAGAAGTTCAGGCTGTCCATACTCAGGGCAGAAACATGTGCCATCTTTTGTTTCATCCCAAGATCTAGTTTACAGATCTTCAACTACGCTAATACACAAGTTACAATTCACTAGAGCAGAGGTTTCAGACACAAGACCACTCTATTTTAATACCCACATCAAAATATATAACAACAAAGACAAATCCCAAAAGTATGTGAAACTGGGATTTTGCTTTTCAGCAGCATGAGAGATCTGATGGGCTAAAAAAACATCATTGTCTGAGCTCTCAGATGCTGCCCTGGGTCACGTTTGCACACAGAGAAGCCAAGGCTCCAGCAGGACTTATCAATAACGATGCTTAAATGAATTTGAATGAGTCATTGCACAGGAAGAGAGGAACAGTGAAATCTCAGGCAGGGATTCAGATGGGTTTGCAGTGCTCACTTGTACAACTTTAAAAATTCCTCCTCGCTCTAGTCTCGGATTTAAAAACTTCTTTGCAAAAGACACTGAACTAAATTAATATATTCTCTGCTGAGCAGTACATCCTTACTGTTCTTTAAGTAAAGATAATTCAGGTTTCCTGTGTCTCAAAAGGTAGGTGTCATTGTGTGCATGTGTCACAGCTGGATAACCTCAAGCAGAGAGCAGCTGAACAGAACCCAAGTGCCTTGGTGAGAGCAGCATTTTCCTCAGTCCTCGGCACGTCTTCCAAGCAAAAGCAGGAAAGTGCACAGTAAAACCAAAACATTTACTGAGGTCTTTAGAGAGCAAGGATGACAGGACAGGCTCTTCACTTCGCTTGTGAAACAAATGCAGGGACCAAAGGGAGGATGAGGAAAAGAAAGTTAGTACAGTGGAATAGACTGGCAGGATGTTGTGCGCCACTCCTGACAGCTGACATCAGTCAGGACATTATCATCTTAGCATCTCATCTGGAAAGTTTTGACTAACTGAATTTCTTTTTTGACAGGAAGTCTAGACCTCAGCCTAACTGAGTGGCTGGAATCTCTTGAGGCAATATTATGTTAAGCCAAACAAGGTAACACTACAGCCCTGAGTGCAGAACTCTCAGAAACTCATGCATGGTGATGCAGTGCATTTTAAGGGCACTAAATCACAGGTGCCAGACCACCTGCTGGTTCCAGCTTCAGGGATCTATTTACTGCTTTTCACTGTATTCTTCATCAACAGAAGAAGCTGACTTCCTTCTTTCACCAAGGGAGAATGTCCTCCCAAGAAGGGAGGATCTCTCCCAAGGTAGTGAAAATCCTTACAGAAGCATAAAACACACAGGCATCAGAGATAAATCATGTCCTGTACATAAAATACCTTCCACAAAAATGCAGTCTTCAGAAAGCAGAGTAGACATACAGTCATTTCATGCATGATTTCATAAATCTTTCATCCCTGCTTAAAGTATTTCTTTGAGACAGGCAGTGAGGTATGAGTTATGAATTCCAACAGGAGCTGGAGCTCAGTCCCATTGAAAACTATGGCAAAATCCTCATTACTTTTGAAGAAACTGGAATTTCTTCTTCAATACTCTTAAAAGCAAACTTCACTTGGTTTCCCACGAGAGGTTAGTTCTGTGGGGCTTTTGCTATAATGCAGAGCCTTACACACATATATATATATTATCCTTTACCTTTGTGCATCTAGTTGTCTGGTTTCTTTAAGCTGAATTGCCTTAAAAATTTGATGACCTCTCCCTCTGATTTCTGTCTCATTGCTTTAATACCCAATACACTGAAGACAGCTTGGGCTGACAGAGAAATTGAGGAAATACTTTATAAATCATGCACCCTTCACAGAGCACTTTGCACATGTACAAAGGCTGTGGTCATATCACAAGCCAGGTAGGATTTGATTAGCCGTTTCACCGGCCCCTCGGACAGGCATATAAATTAGGACACTGTGCTCCTACCTCTTATGCAAGCATTGAGGAGCTGTCAGGCATGCCTGGGTAGCAGAGAGGAGAGGGAATGGTAGAAATAGCTCTTCTGTGTAATCCTGATGACCTGTGCAGCCTCCAGAAGCCAGAATTCTGCTCATGGACAGGGAGCACAAAAGAGGGAGGAACATGCCAAGACAGGAGAGCTGCAGTACCCTCCATGACATGTTTTTCTAAACTGGGAAATGTTCCCAGTAGGAAATGCCTACTGAGATTCATACAGAGGCATTAACCTTCCCCCTAGAGCCTGTTTGAGTGCATGTACATGCACATATTTCTTATCCTAAAAGAAGATTTTTGCTCCACAGTTGCACAGAGGGCTGGGGTGTTGCCAGAACAGCCCACAACCCCTGCAGCTTTGCTCTGTGTCCATGAAGCCGGATTGCTTTTCCCAGCGCATTAAAACCCTGCCAGAATTGTTCTACTCAGGTTTGTCAGTCTCTTAATTATTCTCCTGTGACTGGCTTTAACATCTGTGAAGCAAGAGTCTGAGATCCAGTGCAACAGAGTCAGACCCCACACAAACCACAGTGCACCCAGAGATTTGCTCCCACACCTGCATCCTGGCCCCCAGCTCCTCTCACGTTTCCCTCTCTGGGACAAGTCCTCAGCTTGCCTGTACCCTGCCCTTGACACAAACAGTGCTCCCTGAGATGAATGCAGCATTTCAACAGGTAAAACTATTCCACTGCTGCCCTGTCAGCCAGTTCAAGTGAAAAGAAAGTGATGCAAAGTAGCACCAGGCAGCACAGTAAAATTTCTCTCGCAAGCTTCATAAATGGCTTCACTTGGCAGTCAGAAGTTAGAAAACAGGAAGGTTTGAAATGAGTTACTGAGGCAGGAAGTGAGTCAGCCCTGAGCAAGAGGGACAGCAAAGAGCAACCCCTTCTACTGCAGACACCCAGCCACAGACATGGAGCCAGGCACCCAGAACCAGAGTGAGTGAGCCTGAGAGCAGAAAGCATAAGCAGGGCAGGAAGAGAGAGGAAACAAGACTCCTTTCCTCCAGCCACAGCCCAAAGGAGGGATGACTTTATCCATCCAGAGGACTGTCTGCTAACCAGCCTTCCTTCTCCTTGCAGCCCTAACCACCAAGCCATCAGTCCCTCCCCTCCCATCCCTGCCCAGGCACACCAAGTGCCATTCTGCTCAGGAGCAGCTGAAAAGAGTCCTGCATAACAGCTCAGCAATGAGTGGGATTGCAAGTCCCCTCAAGCATCAGGAAATTTGAATCCTGGCCTCTCATGCACTCATTTAGGTACTTGCTGTTGGAAATAGAAACCCCAACACTTCCTCCTCAGCTGCCATCCCACTCTGCCCGCATTCCACATGAGACAAAATTGCTCTGGAAAATTGCTCCCATCAGCCTCCACAGAACAAGGAGGCCAAGGAGCATCTTAGCTTAGGTGTAGAGAAAACTCTAGCTACTTGCCTAGAAACAGATGTTCATCAGAGAATTCATCTGC
The DNA here is from genome assembly GCA_013400495.1 of Nicator chloris. Taxonomy (NCBI): domain Eukaryota; kingdom Metazoa; phylum Chordata; class Aves; order Passeriformes; family Pycnonotidae; genus Nicator; species Nicator chloris. The sequence goes on along the minus strand of WAAE01015860.1, from coordinate 1,684,498 downwards.
AGCAAACAGAAGAGCCATAAGCCACCAGTGCCACCACAGCTCGGCAGCATACTATGGCAGGAGTTCTGAGGATCTGCATTTTGGAAATGGGCACAAAAGAGGCACCAGTCCATTTTTAGGTGTATCTCCAGGCACAAAAATTACATCTAAAAATAGAACTTAGATAGTGAAGTCACACAGGCAGAGTTGAAAATTAAGCTCTATATACTGGACAGTATTCCCCATAACATAAAAACATTACAGTCCTGGATGCAGTGCCAGGAACAACATTTGGGCTTTAAGCCTGGACAGCCACACAAGCACCAAATTCCTACTTGGATAACAAATCTCCACCAACTTTTGCAGGTTCCTAAACAGCATAGAATATTAAAAGAATTAGTTGTTCCACAGGTAATGCATACGGTTCTTAATGTGTTGTCCTCTGTTTCATACATGTTGTTGAAGATATTAGGACAAATGATGTTTTGCTCTCTGTATTAATCAGAAAACTAGGATGCTGAAAAAAAAAATCTAGAGAAGGACAAACAGAATTGTCTGGGTTCCAGCACTAGAAAAGGCACTTGCCTGTCTGCTTTTCCTGATAATAAACTTCTGTAAAGCATCAAACCACTGTAGCAAAAGACTTAAGAATCACAGCATGGTCACACACACCATGTGGGAGTCCCAAGACACAGCTGAAGAACAACATGATCTTCCTCAAAGCAACTAGATTTCAATGCAAAGCATTTCCAGATCCTTCCTAGTTTCAAAAAAACTCAGACTAAGGCATGGGAAGCTATGTACAGAAGGAAGCACTTCAGAAGGGTTTTAATCCTTGAAAGAAGCTGTTGAGGACTTGTTTTCTGAACAAAAGAAAAGGCAGGAGCAAGACTGGGTAGAAGGTAAAAACCAAAATCCAGAACCTAGTTGCAACTTGCAAGTTTTGAATATCTTCCAGTGCAATAATCATTCTTAGAAAAGTGGTGTGCTGTTGGAATCGATTTTTCCACAGGAATGTTCCAGTATTCACTTTCATTTTGGCTTTTTTCTCTCACATATGCTTCGAGAGGTCAGCACTCTCCTGGAACCAGAGGACATTGCACTTACAAAATGAAGTTTTGTAAACTAGTTTACATAGCAAGGTTTGTAAGTCAGCTTTGGAATTAGAAGTCTTGGTTTCATAATAAGGAGAGTCTTTAATTGACAATTTTAAATAACTTAAAAAATTTTATAAGTTCCTTCACAAAACCCAGGAGAGGAAACATAATAGGCTCTACTCCCAGCAAAGGTTCACACAGCTGCTAAGAACAGGTCTCAAAGGTTGTGTGTTATTTAAGAAGGAATGTGATGGACAAGCACTAAACAATGCCTAAGCCTTAGGAAGAAAACTGTATGGACAAAACTTTCAAGCTGAGAAGAAGTTCAGAGAAAAGAGCTGTTTGCTACTGGATATGTTTAGGTGAACAAAACTTGATATATTCCCTGAAAATAAGCAGAATCCATCAGAGAGAATCACAACTTACTACTTCTGCGTGGAGTTTCCACAAGCAGCAGGTACAGAAACCCAATTGTGGCTAATTTTATCTTTAAAAGGAAGTTGCTATCATGCTAAATGAAGTGCAAAATCCTCTGAACTAATAAATCCAACAGCACCTTATATTTGATTAAAGAACAAGATGATAGATTAGCTAAACATGTTAATTTATTGATTCTTGAAGCTGAAATTATTTTGGTCACCTGGCTTACAGAAAACTGAAGACAAATAATAGCAGATTCAAACTTGGTTTTCTCTGGTTTTTGTTCTTATCCCAAAACTGAGTCATAGACACTGAAGAACCTGCATGGAACAACAGCCAAAGAAAACACTCCTATTTTGGAAACAGATCTGATGAAAGCAGATGTTCCCAGATGGGGACATTCCAGCAGAGGGTGCCTGTGCCTGCTGTGACCTGCCCTGTGCCACAGCCTGTCCCTCTCAAACATGATGGTCCAGCAGCACATGGAGCCACCTCTGTGTCCTTGCCCAGCACAGGTGTTCAGTGCTGCTCCTCAGGCCCCACAGGCACCTCTGACACATTGACTGTTCACACCTCCCAAGCCACTTCGGAAGGGAGACTGGCCACGATATCCATTCCCCCCACAGGCTGGGAGAACTGCATGTTTGCCCCACAGAGCTGAGGGTTCCCAGACTGCAGTTAGAAGTTAATTTATAAAAAACTTTTCTCAGATGCTTTGCAAAGTAATATGCAAAAATAACTTGGATCTGACACACATTTAGATCCTAACCAGTTACTAAATATATACTCTGTATATAAACCTCATTACAGACATGTGGAAGGCGTCAGTGCCTGAGTCTCTCAGAGCACTTTAAGTCTAGGAATACTTACGAGGGCATTATTGTATTTCTACTACAGTATTTTGCTAGCACCAGTAAAACTGCAGTGAAACTCAAAGTTACGAGATTCATGGCTTTGCTAACCCTGGAGAGACCAATTGCCTCCAGGCTTCTCATTTCTGTTTTTAAACAAGGGAAGATAAAAAGTTCTTGGCTGATGGACTGTTCCCTGTAGTCACAGGGTATAAAGGCACTCTGGATTCCTTAGTGCCCACTCTTATCCTCCATTTCCCATTAATGAGGCAATGAAGCCACCTACACTGTGTGCGAGGTACCAAAGGCATGCATCACCACAGACCGACTTCAGGCTGCAGAAGCCCTAACAAGGCTGTTACCATGGTGCCACCCACTGCCAGAACACTGTACACAGGATGGATTATCTAATGTGCACTGAAGTAACTATACTCAGCCTGCTAAGAGATTGCTTTCATGTGCATCTCCAAACTCCCCTTACAGAAATTCAGGTAAGGGCTTAAAGTGACTCTCACAGACAGAACAGTTCCTTTGCAGAGTGATACCCAACTGAAAAGGTCCCGACTCTGTGCATTTTGTTACAATCCTGAGCTCCCAATCATGTACCCATGAGGTCTATTAAAGGCTGCCACCATACAAGCATTCGTTTTCATCACAGCCATGCATTTAAAATCCCCAATATCTCAGATCTTTGCAGGAAGCATAAACTGATCAAGCAAGTAAACTCAAACATTAGCAGCAGTTTTTAGTAAGACTGCTGTTGCGGAGGAAAGTGCTCAAACAGCATTTTAAACTCAAGTTGCTCAAGTCAGTATTCCTGACAACATCCCAAGAGAAAATAGAACTTACTAAGGATAAAGAACTGTGTGTGTTACAGCAACATTAAAGCACTTAAGGAAGTTGATCTTTTTAGTCACCAGAAGTCAGTGTTAACACCTACTTGAAGCAATACAAAGTTCCCAGTGCTCCTGTGTCAGCAGCACTGACTTCATGGGCTGACACCGAGCAGGCTTGCAGCTCTGAGGCCATGAGTTCACATTTTCCAAAGAGAAGACAGTGCCTTGTGACTGGGAACTCTTGGAGTCACCAAGAGCAGGAAACTCCATCCACAAATGGAGTCTCACCACACCTTTTTCCCAGAAAGCGTCAGGATGTGCATTTTCCTTTAACCTCAGTCAGAGGAGTTGAAAAGTAAATGAGATGAGAAAAATAAAAGCCAGCTGGGACAAGTGGAACTTTCTAATAAATGTTTACAAAATTAAGCTTTGTAAAAGCAAAAGCTTCCACCTGCATTAGCCAGAAAAACCTAAAGAGAGCAACAAGCCTGAGATGAGGTTCACTGTAGTAAACAAAAATAATCTTACCACTACCATATTTATTTTCTACACCACAGCAGCACTCATCCCTATGCAGACAGACCATCAGTATTCCAAAGCCTGACTCACCCCATCTTTCTGCACACCCATCCCACCAGCCCCATAAATAACAAGTATTTAAGCTCCAAGATTAAAGTCAATCAGTACCAAGAGGCCCATGAATCTGGAATGATTTAATTATCACCTTTGTAAACATGATGCAAATACTTGTTCAGTTTGCTATGAAATTCTACAAGCATGTTTTAAAGTGTGTGTATAGACATGTGAACATGGCACAAAAAGTTTGATTATACCAAGAGATCTAGGTTCTTGATCATAGTGACTATTTCAAAGTAACAAAAATATCTCATTTCACCCTGATAAACTTCCATAACACATATGAAGTACTGGTGTGTCTCTCCCAGTGAGGTGTCTGTTTGTACATGCAAAAAGTTACTACCTAAATTTATGTTAATGTCACATCCATACTGTCTCATACCACTGTTCTCTGAGGCCTCACATACCAATGTGTTTGTTACCTGTGTGGCTGCCTACCAAGAGGCCAGGTGATGGCACTGTGTAACCAGTTTCAGAGCCTTAGCTACAGGCATTTTTCAGTAAAAAGTACTCTACAGCTGCATAAGAACACAACATACACCACCTTAGCCACTGTGAAGGGGAAACAAGTTCAAAGGGAAAATACCAGAAGAGTACCAGCTCTAGTGCTTACTTTACACTAGATAGACAAATTGGTTCAAACCCTTGCATGTTTAATGGATCAAGTTAGGCAGTGAGCTCAGAAGGATTTCAACCTATCACACACACTCCAAGCAGCAGGTACCAGCTCCTAGATATGGGTGACAAGAGTGCATTATAGCCTTGCTGAGAAGCTTATCCAGGCTCTGCTTTACCTGGTTGTCAAATATCCTCCTCCTCAAAGCTCTGTTTTGCTACCGACATCTTGGCCTCACTGAAAAAGGACAAGTACAATAGCATATAGGTTAAACTATATTTATTTAGCCTTTATTAAAATACAGAACTATATGAAATATGACCTCAAAAGAAACTTGAGAGCACACATTAAACATCATAATTTGGAGGTGGCATGTCAATGATCTCATCCAGGGTAGCAAGGAAGTCAGCAGTTGTTTGTAGAGTGTCTGGAAGTCAGAAATAAATCAAATCAGTTTCTCAAACTCAGAATGCACACTAACATAAGCTAGCTCCAAGCAGCTCAGTATAAACCTGCTGAATAAGCAAGGGAAATATTGTTTCATTGTACAAGCCAATGCTACTTAACTGACCAGTTTGCAATGCACCACAAAAGATTGCTCAGTGTACTGCTTCTCACTGGGTAGTTAATTTTCTTCAGTCACTGGTATGGGCTGTGTTTTGGCTTTGTGCTGGAAGCAGTGTTGATAATTCAGGGATGGTTTAGTCGTGTGAGCACTGCTCAGCAATAGAGTTAAGGCCTTTTCTGCTCCTCATCCCACCAGTGAGGAAGAAGCTGGGAGTGCTCAAGCATCTCAAAGGGATCATGGCCAGAACAGCTGACCCCAACAGCCAGAGGATATCCAGACCATATGGTGTCATGCTCAGCAGATAAAGCTGGGGGAAGAAGAAAGGAGGGACATTTGGAGTTATGGCACTTGTCTTCTCAAGCCACCATTGCACGTGATGGAGCCCTGCTGTTGTTAGGATGCTGAACGGTACTGCATGAATTCCTTGTCTTGCTTTTCTTAATGCATGGCTTTTGCTTTAGTCATCAAAACTGCTTTTATCTCAAAGCATGAGCTTTTTCACACTTTCTCTTCTGACTTCTTCCCCATCCCACAGCAGGGGAGCAAGTAAGCAGTTGTGTGGTGCTTGGCTGCAGCTGGGTTAAGCCATAAGTCAGCAACACCTCTCTGAGACAATTGCCTGAACTGGCAGTGTTGGCCAGGTACACTGAGCTTGACTACACAGCAGAAGCTGTTTGATACTGGTGCACTGCTCTGGTAGTTTAGACAGCAACAGCAATTCACTGCTGTAGCCAACGGGCTTTTTGCCCTAACCACTGATGAGCATTGCATGTACTGAAAATCACACAAAGTTTCCACTTACTGGATTCCCAGGAAATCTCTTCGATCTTCACAGGTGAAGGAACCATGCTCACACATCTATCATATGTCCTTTCAAATACCATGAGGGGAACACCACACAGGTTGATATTGCTTAGTTTGTGTTCTTCAGGAAGATCAAAACTCTCAAAGTCTGTTTAAGAAAGACTGTAAGTATGCAGTAGCTTGGGAAGCTGCAAACTCTTCTAGACTAAATTAAATAGGAGCCAATCTAACAACACAACCAGCTCCTCCTATTTACTTGCAGCCACATCTTACAGTTGTCCATGAAATCCCATACACCAACCCTGATGAAAACACGAGACTGCCTAATAGAACTGATAATGTAAAGCAGTAACTTCAGCAGGCAAAGCATGTATGTTTCATCAACACCAGAGTCTTTGGCACAGTAGTTTTCACACACATCCACGTGAAAAGAAAAGCTTTAATGACACAGTTTGAAGAACTGAGATAGAATATCTAAAATGGGCTGGCCTAAGAACAGCTTTAGAAGTTTCATCTTCAACAGTTATATCCTACAGCAGTAGGACTCTCTTCAGTTACAAATCATCTTGGCACACACTCGTCTGTATTCCTTTGAATACTTGTCTACTAGTCACTATTTAATGACCTAAGAAGCTAATACATGGTTATTTGGAACTTGTTTTCTGTCACCACAATAAGAGACTTAGACTAACAAAGCTGAGGCACAGCCATGACTGTTAGAAATATCACCACATTCCTGTTTAAAGCAGCAAGCACCCTTATGTTTCAGAAAGGACTCAGATGAAATGCAGTGCCACAGTAGCTTGGACAAATTCTTAGAACAATACCACCACTCATGAAAGCCTTATTGTTAATTTTAATAATTACATCAATAGTTCTTACCTTGAGGATCCAAAGGAAACATATTTTCTATTTCTGGCCACTCTTCTTCAGCCACTGTATGGCAGCTTTCTAATCCAGTCTTTTTGTTAGTCATAAAAAGAGGAAGTAACATTATTTGAGCTACTGTAAAATATTTGTAGTGGCTTTCTTGTGCTGTTCAGATCTACAGACAAGCATATCTGTCATACTTTTCTCACTCAGGCCTAAATTCTATTGTCTTCAGCACAAATAAGATGAAGTAGGCAAATGTTTCAGCTGAGGTTATGTAGTGCAGTACTATACATGATGGTAAGAGATGACTGCACTAGAACACGTAACTCTTAAGATGTGGACAAAACATTAACTCAGACTATTTTCTCTAGAACCATCTACATAGGTGCCCTGCTTTTAGGTAGAATAGAGTTATCTTTCCTCCAAGCAATTCTTATGAACCCATGTTTTTGGATTCATGATGAAAACAGCATTGATACATGCAGCTTTTCAACTATTGCCAAGCAGTGTTTACACAGTCCAGGCCTTCTCTGCTTCTCACAACCCCACCAGCAAGGAGGCTGGGGGTGCACAGCCAGGACAGCTGACCCCAGCTGCCCAGAGGGATATCCCATACTGCATGACATCTCAGCAAGGAAAACTGGTGGGAAAGCAGGGCTACCACTGCTCTGGGACTGGCAAGGCATTAGTCAACTGGTGGCAAGGAATTGGGTTTGTTTTTCATGAGGTTTTTCATTATTAAATCGCCTTAATCTCAGCCTACTATTTTTCTCACATTCACCCTTCCAATTCTCTGCCTATCCCATTAAGGAGGGAGTACCTGTCTAGTGTTTAATTATGCCAGTTAAGCCACAACAGCAGGTAAATGATGGATTTCCCCTCCTACCCAGCATAAGTGTGTTGTACTCACTTTGTTCACAGTGCAAGGCTGATTTTTCTGTTTTATCTTATCCATCTTGCTCATGAGTCCTTCAGTTTTATTCACATTTCCAAGAGCCTTTCTGACCGAGCGAGATGTGACTGGCGAAGTACCGATTGCTTTTTTAGGAAGTGGAGTATTAACCTGTGTTCTTTCAGATAAGACCTTTACTGGAATGGTGGGGGAAGAAAAAAGCAAACTTCAGCAACATTAAAGCTTGCCTAAGTAAATGCACATGCTGGAAAAAAGCTGGTATGGAAATCACTGTTCACCATCTATAACTCCTAAGCCACACTTATGACAAAAGCACAGAGTTACCTTCAATTTTATACAAACTGAGGAGCTTGGAAGAATTGGTTGGGTAAGTGGATTTATGATTAGAAAACTATTACCATTAAAAGCAGTGAATAACAAAACGTGATTTATGCCCTTCACTTGATCCCTTAGTGGCTCAGAGTAGCAAATACGCACAAGATCCTGAATGGAGCTTCAGCTGACTCTTGGGAGCATGAAGTTCATCATTCTCCTGATCAACATAGATCAGAGTTGCCATCTTCAGATTGATGAGACTACCCTGTAGAGGCCATAGCAGAAAAAGGGAAAACACTTTTTGTCATTTGTCTCATCACAACACACTTTCTAAGCAAGCCCCATTAAAAACAACAGAGCTATCACATACTAGCCTCTAGACAAGGAGAACAAACCTCTACTTCCCACCATTACACAGTAGTTCAGCTAAAGACCCTCAGCTTTGTGGGCCTCTTAGTGCTCCTGCATTGTGTTCATCACTGCCGTTGCACAGGTGAGCAAGCAATTCTTCATTAAAGAGGCCTACAGAAAACTCAGAATCACAGTTACTGAGGCTGGAAAAGAGCTCTAAATAATCGAGTCCAACCTAAACACCACCGTGCCAACCACACCATGGCACTGACTGCCACACCCAGCCTTTCCTTAAGCACCTCCAGGGACAGTGACTCCACCACCTCCCCGGGCAGCTCATTCTAATATCTAACCACCCTTTCTGTCAGGAATTCTTCCTAATGGCCAACTTAAATTCCCCCCAGCACAGCTTGATGCCATTTCTTTTTGTCCTTTTGCTGGTTGCCTGAGAGAAAACACCGATCTCCACCCGGCGGCAACCTTCTTTAAGGTGACTGTAGCGAGCTATAAGGCCTCTCCTAAGCCTTCTCCAGGCTGAGCACGCCCACCCCCCAGCAACTCATCAGACTTGCGCTCCAAACCCTTCCCCAGCTTTACTGCCCTTCTCTGGGAGAAACTCCTTTTCTCCGTACAGCTTGACGTAAGATTCGCAGTCCCAGACCGGCCCTACCCCCGAACCCCCAGCTCACCTCAGAAAGCGACAGCACAGGAAAGACCACAGCCACCGACCCCAAAGCCCTCTCAAACACGTCAAGGTACCCTTAGGTCCAACGGCGCCACCTTTTAAACCAGCCCCGAGCCGCCCATTGGCTGCTTCGACACACGCGCGGCAGCCGATTGGCTGCCCGGGCCGGTCGCGCGCCGCCTCACACGAGCTCAGGGGCGGGGCGAGGCGGGCACGGTGGGCGGTGCACTTCCCCGGAAGTGAGCGGGGCCGCGGGGCATTGTGGGGCGGTGCTGAGGCCTGGCAGGTAAACAGGGATGGGGGACTGGGACCGGGACTTGGACTCTGACTCTGACTCGGGGTACGGGCTCCAAGCGGGTGGTTGCTATAGGCTCCGAGCGGGTGGCTGCTGTAGGCTCCGAGCAAGTGCTGGTGTTTCCCGCCCGGGCCTGCGTCCAGGCCTGGCGCTGCTTCCCCGCGGTCGTTCTCTCGCGTTTCTTCCGGGATACGCGCAGGCCCAGGTCTTACGTACACAATAAGGTAATTTTGTGTTTTCGACATTCGGGCTTACTATTCAGGACAGAGGTATGTCAGGAATGCATAATACGGAGTTAGCTCATTTCACTGAGTGGCACAAAATCACGTTGAAGAGGTGTGACGTCAGAGGGTATTGATCTGTAAGGTTTTCTTTTGTCTTCTAGGTTTTCTTCTGCTAAGGAAAAAAGCCCAGATGGCCTCAGGTGCGGTAGCGAACGCCCCTCCTGCAGGAGGGGCAAATGACGTGAGCCTGGAGGAACCAAAGAAAATGACAAGGGAAGACTGGAGGAAAAAGAAAGAATTAGAAGAACAGAGAAAACTAGGAAATGCACCTGCTGAAGTGGATGAAGAGGGAAAGTATGTTTTACTGAAGTTATGGTTATTCTAAAGCTTCTGAGGAAAAATGTCTTTTCTTGTGGTTGCAGAGCAATTGTGAGGGTAGCACATGATTTCAGTGTGAGTTACTGTAGAAGTAAATAGTTGAACTTCGTCTTTTAATGTTCTAGTCATCAGATATTTTCTAGAAAAATGAAGGTCCAGTGTTTATCTGCTGTCAGTTCTGCTAAGAAGTCCAATCCATGAAGCTAATAACACGTGGTATTTTACAAGCGAGCAAAACATAGTACAGGGGTCTTTTGCTGTGTACCTCATCTGTTGTCTCTCTCTCTTGCTTTTACAGGGCTTTTTGCTTCTGAGAAGAGAATGTTGCTATTTTTTTTGCTCAGTAACATTACACAGAATAAGCCATTTGATTTGAAGTCAGGAGTTTAGGTGAATTAGGTGGCAACAAAATCTCAAAGTCTGCTTATCAACTGAGAATTTATTTACAAGTGCATTGTACCAACTTCATTATTTATTATCACTCCTAAAGCACTTGAACTTTAATGTGAAGGTTGTTTCTTAGACTAAGTTGTTTCGGGTGTTTTCCCCGTGCCATGTGTTCACTGCACAACATCTTTTACAGAGATATCAACCCTCATATTCCTCAGTACATCTCCTCGGTACCATGGTACATAGATCCTTCTAAGAGACCCACACTAAAGCATCAGAGGCCTCAGCCAGAGAAGCAGAAACAGTATAACTCCTCTGGAGATTGGTACAAGCGAGGAGTTCAGGAGGTATGCAAAATGTTTTCCTCATGAAATAAGGATTTGGGTTGATTACATGACGCGATTTCTGGTTATGCGGTTTTGAGAGGGGCAGGAATGTTTATTCAGCAGGCAAATCACAGTGTCTGGTGATAATCAAAACACATATTTGGGCTTTGGGGAAGGCACACACACTTGAGTGGTGTTGAAAATATGAACTTGTTATTGGGAACCCTTCTGTGAATCTGCCAAAGTGTCCCCAACGCTGCCCTTGTGTTTCCTTTCAGCACGCCGTGGCCACGAGGTACCGCAAAGGAGCCTGTGAGAACTGCGGGGCACTGACACACAAAAAGAAAGACTGCATGGAGGTAAACTCCACTTTTGTCCATGTCTTAATGGCTTTGAAAGCCATGGGACTTTTAAGCTTTGTGAAAAATAGCTGGCTATAGATGAAATACTGGGTTTGGGAAAGCTACTTTGAAAAATGTTACAAGTAATTAGAGATGGCCTAGAAATTTCTAAAGAAATTATTATGTAGGAAAAGTGAAGGGGGAAACTGATACAATTTACTGTGTCATCCATCGGTTCTGTTTGTAATAAGATCTGAAATAATAGGTGAAAATGTTATATTCTTGTTAATTGCTTTAATTCAGGTGCTGTTGTGTCTGTCTTTCTGCTTCATCTCAGGTAGAAGCCGCCCCCAGAAACTGTTTTAATTGCTTTCTTAATTGGAGAAAATATAAACAAGAATTTACAGAGTTTGAATTCAGTTTTGCTACATAAAAGTGCAGAACTACTTCCATTTATTTGCAATCCACAGCACTGAATTTAACTTGCCTTAGAGAAGCTTGATTGATACTATTTTTAAAGGGATATGTGAGTAACCATCTTTTTTTTTTTCTTTCAGAGACCCAGGAAAGTTGGAGCAAAATACACAGGCATGAATATTGCCCCAGATGAACATGTGCAGCCTCAGCTGATGTTTGATTACGATGGGAAGCGAGACCGGTGGAATGGTTATAACCCAGAGGAGCACATGAAAATTGTTGAGGAATATTCCAAGGTTGATTTGGTATGTAGGTGCTATGATTTGCTGGGTGGAGAGTTAGTGTTTGGTGGGGCTGGACTGGCAGGAGGGGCACTTGTAATGTGCTCTGTTGATATTAGAGCTGGTGCTAAAAAGAAATATTTAAACAAATGCTTTTTCATGCTGCACAGGCCAAACGTACACTGAAAGCCCAGAAGCTTCAGGAGGAGCTGGCATCAGGGAAGCTGGAGCAAGTGGTAAGTAAACTTACCTAATTTATTTTTGCTTAGGCTGAATAAATATAAAACAAATTATTTCTGCTTTCTAACTCTTTTAGTCTCTATACAGGGTCTGCTATTGGGTTTTACGCCCTTCAGTAATACAAAGGTTTTCCTAGCACCAGCATGTTCTGTGTCACACTCAAGAACTTGAAGCATTTTCTCCCTAATGAGAATTGCTTTGTGTTCCCCTTATGGGCAGAAATTCTGTGTGATTATTACTGTTGCTGAAATTAGTGACATGGAATTCTGGGTCAGAAGAGCTTGTTTTCCATGTAATAATTTTTTTTCATATACTGAAATGCTTTTGTCATATTTAAAGATTGGTACGGTCTGACCAGTGCTGAGGTGATGACTGTGCATTGATTTAGTAATGTTTAATATAAACTGGAATAGGAAGGTGTTTCCTTAAGAAAAACCAAGTTGGTTTAAGATAAAATCACTGCGCAGTGACTTACAAAATGGGGAAAAAAATAGACTGCTGGTGGTCAGAAGTAGGTTTTTTAAAGCCTCCCTGCAGAGGCTGTGCTGTCCCCTCGTGGGTTGTCACTAGATGGCACAGTGAACTTGATCTGCCACCCAACCCAGACTACAGTGCTTTGACCTCCCCAATAAAAGAGATTCTTCCTCTTTTCATGTCCGTTTTATGAAGCAAACGTTGGCTTCTGTATACCTACTGCTTACAAAATGGAACTGTAAGAACTGTGTTTGAAATTTAAGAATTGTGTCTGAAAGAGAGGACTGAGACTGATTTGCATAGTCCGTGCTGACCAGTTGCTGCTCCATATTCCAGGGCTCAAAGCTGTTCCCATCTTTACTGCTGCAAGTGTTTTTCAGTTGAAGATTAAGCAGGTTAAAAAATAAAATCTGGTTGTGTTTGTCAAATTTAAATTCTGCCTTCTGTTTCGTGCTTAGTATTCCTGTAAATCCTGACTAAATCCTTGAATACATATCTTCTTAATTCTTTTTTAAGCTTTCAGAGTTGAAACTTTGTTACATTTACATGATATGAAATGTTATAGTCTAAATCCTCAGTGTTCAAAGGCATAACAAGCTCTAAATACCAGCAACAGTTTTAGAATTTGCTGTTCTTGTAGAGAGTTGGAAATTTTATTGGGGATACAGTAAAACGTTCTCCAACGTGTCTGTCACAGAGACAGCTAAGAGCGTTTTCATGGAATGTTATGTAGCAATGTTTCCATACTTGGGGCCAGTGATAAATTGTATTTTGTATCCAGCATGAAGCTCTGCTTTGATTGCCCTTTGTATCCCTGCCATCTTGCCTTTTTCCACTGTCTTGTCTTCTCTGCTGATGTGCTCTTTGTTTGCTGCAGAACTCCCCAAGACACCAGTGGGGAGAAGAGGAATCAAATTCACAGACAGTAAGATGATTACCAACTGCATCACACCATGGGCAAAGAAAGAACCTGTAGTTAGTGGAACGGTAAAACAAGGGTGGCACAAGCATTTGAATGTCGTGTCCATGCCACTGCCTGCCTCTTCTTTGGGCAGAGATTGCTGGATTTGACAACGAGGCTTTTTGTTTCAATTCCTATGTGTTGTCAAACCTTAGAGATGCAAGCACGTAACTAGATTTTAACATGTGGTATATTTTGACCAAAATAACTGTTTTCCTAATATCATCATAGTTATGTTCTGATAACTATCTCCATAGAAAGAAGTGAAAATTCTTTAATTCTTTAACAAGAGTGCTTCTGAAGTGTTGAATGTTCGATTAGCCTGAGAACAGGCCTAAGTCCAAGTAAACTGTGCCACATTGTAGCTACAGGGATTGCAGAATTTTAAGGAAACCACTAAAATCAGATTCTTGTACATGTCTCCAGAGTGAAGGAACTCTTTTAGTTAGAAATTTTCCATTTCTCCTCAGGAAAGAGATCATAACAGTGAAGATGAAGATGAGGACAAATATGCAGATGACATTGATATGCCTGGGCAGAACTTTGACTCTAAAAGACGCATCACAGTCCGAAATTTACGTATTCGGGAAGATATCGCAAAAGTGAGTAAGGAATTCTGTACAGATGTTCTTCTGTGTTCTTGAGAGTTCATTTCAACAAATTATACCGTCAGTTATTAATGACTTTGTTTATAGGTCTAGGGGTTTGGAAGTTAAGGTCTATTCTCAGTTCTGTTCCTGCCCACGTTACAACTTCATCAAGGTCATCCTTTTGCATAGATAGAACTTCTTAAAACATCTAAACTGGAGGATGCAGGAATAACCTCAGTTCTTCTAAAATCATAAATATTAATTTTCTTTTATGTTGATTTTTTTCCCTAGTACTTGAGGAATCTAGATCCAAACTCTGCTTATTATGATCCCAAAACAAGAGCGATGAGGGAGAACCCTTATGCCAACACAGGCAAGAATCCAGATGAGTAAGTAAAAATGAGCTTGTATATCCAACAAAATTCTTAAAACTGAGATTAATAGTTTTATATTTTCTTTTATCTGTATGTCCTTTAGCTAATGAATCTCTAGTCAGTTATGTATACACATATTAGTAAACCTGGAGAAAAACCTCTGTTTGATTTAGGAACACATTTTGGTTTAGTATATAAAAGGGCTAGGGCACTGCTGCATCTGGAGACGATGCCTGTAAACAATAATTACATTTATGTTAAGTATTTCAGTAACCAAATCTTAAACTTTATCCCATGTTTTCTTGGTTCTGGAGACTAGCATGATGTGTTTGCGGTACCTAACAAAATACTTGAGTTAGGAGTAAGATCTCCTGTATTAATGGATTCTGCATAGAAAAGATGTGAAAGCTTTGGCATTGTCTGGATAGCTTAATTAAAGCTGCCATAGGCTGGCTTTTGGCTGCACACTTGGCTGTCTCCCCTAAACCCCAAGTCAGACCCTTGACCTGTGTTGTGCTGGGAACGTCCAGAGCAGACAGGCTGTGGGTAAAACATGTATTCAGAGAACAGTAGTTGGTTTAGCTCACTGCCTAAAATAGAATAGGAGTACCTAAATTATAGCAAATAATGCCCTTTCCACTTCTCCTTGCCCCCAGCTAGAGTACTTCCAGTCAATTCTTTTTTTAGAGGCAGATGCTTTTGCTTCTCTGTCAAGTCATAATTTGACCTTTTTTGAATCTAAGTTTCTGCCACAGCTTTGCAGACTGTAAATTTTTCAGAGAGGCTTTGGGAAGATGAAAGAGTAGGGAATTGGATTGCTAGCATTATTTGATCCTCAGTGTTTGTTTCACATAGTGACTGTGCATCTCTTCAAGGGCTGTGCACAAGTGTCTCAGCATTACTGAGAGCAGTAAAGCTGTCCCAGGCTTTCTTTAACTCAGCCAAATGTGCTGGGTCTGGATTGAAGAGTCAAAAGTGCAGAAATGAGAATCACCGTGCTGGAATATCACAGACTGTATATGTATATTTATTGTGTAACTACGTCTAAGTTTAACTTTTAGTGCTTGGCGTCTCAGACAGAACTTCAAGTCTGTGTCATGTGTCCCTGTGAATACAGACATCAAGGTTTTTGAGTGGCTGCCTAATGCCTTCTTGGCTTTACAGGGAGCATAGGTTTTTGTTTCATATATCAAGTTGAATGTACCTTCTTCTTCTGTTCTTAACTCCTAGTGCACAAGAGAATTTTTACTTGTCTGTTGCACTTCTGTGTTTGTATTTAAGAGGAAATCACATTACAAATGCTAAGAATTGTGTTCTGTTCTGCAGAGTTGGTTATGCAGGTGACAACTTCGTTCGCTACACAGGCGATACAATTTCGATGGCACAGACTCAGCGTAAGTGGGGTTTGGGGTTTTTTGAAGGAAATTGACTTTAAATACTTAACAATGCTACTTTCTAGCAAAAGAGAAATAAGTAAATCTCTATAGATAAAGGCCTTCTTTCGAATTGATTCAGAATTAAAGAATGTAATTTGAATGTGTATGTCAGTTTTAGAGTAAGTATTGAGTAGAACCTCTTGTGTACACAGTGTTTGCCTGGGAGGCTTATGACAAAGGCTCTGAGGCTCATCTTCAAGCTGACCCTACAAAATTAGAGCTCCTTTATAAATCTTTCAAAGTGAAGAAAGAAGACTTCAAGGCACAGCAGAAAGAAAGCATCCTAGAGAAGGTAATAGGCATTTGGGTTTATTTAATAGGAATTCTGTTGAGTTTGAAGTCAGGGTCTTGGGGAACAAATCAGATTGCTAATCCTATGTGAGAGGGCATCAGCTGTTCTTAGCAGCATAGACTTAAAATATGTTTATATTTATACACACTATCTCATCAATTGATTAATTTTATCATTTAGTATAGGGATCTTTGAAGGTCTCCTGGTATTTATATTATTGGGAGCTCTTCCCTTAACTGTCAGAATTTCTCCACTGAAGAAATCTGAATTTCTTTCCAACTCAGATTTTGGGTACAGTCTTTTAGGTAAATACTTATTTTATATTTTGCAACTTGTTTCTTGGACAACTGAAAAAGAACTAAATAATCCATTTAGATTCTCACTATGTCAACATTCAAGTTTGGAGGGGGACAGGAAGTGTTGCTCTGGTTGTACCCGAGCTGTTTGGCTTGGTCTCTAAAGTTTTTCTGCTTTGAGTGAGGAGTATCACTGTTGTCATTCTCCAAGCATAAAAGAAAAACAAACAAACAAAAACACAGTGAAAGACCATATGCACACCAAAAACCCCACAAAACTAAACACCAAAAGACATCACAGAGGCCATAGGAGATGAAAGATCACTAAAGATGAAATGGTTTCTGTCCACTTTTTTGCCCTCTTGACAAGGTACCAAAAGTGCTGTTTTTGAAATGTTTGCTTAACTATGTAAAAGGTGGGTTTTTTCCAAAACTATTACGTGTCATTTCTATTTGCATTTTAGTATGGAGGACAAGAACATTTAGATGCCCCCCCAGCTGAGCTGCTCTTAGCTCAAACAGAAGATTATGTGGAGTATTCTAGGCATGGAACAGTCATCAAAGGACAGGAGAAAGCTATTGCTTGTTCTAAGTATGAAGAGGATGTGAAGATCAACAACCATACAGTAAGTCCTAGGTTGTGTTAAAATTTTTAAAAATTAAATACCATCCCACTGGAGGTATATTAGGATGCAGTACAATATAATTAATACAATATAATTAATGCACCAAATATATTTCTCCTGTCTCAATGTTACACTCTCCTTTTCTGCTGAGGAGACACTTCAGATTGTCACAGTTGTGATGTGAATTTGAAGTGTTGCCATGGCAATCAAACTAAAGGCAAAGTTACTCTATTTGCCTTCCACTTGGAATATAAGTTGACTGCATCCTTTTGTGGTTCTCTTTTTTGACAGTTTACCTGTAAAGCTCTTGTAAAATAGCAAAAGTATTTCTCTTAGCTTCCTTTTGGACTGTTTGAGTAATTTACTTCCCAGGATATCAGCTCAGGTGTAAATTTTAGCCTGCCTCTTACAGGAGTAACTGTCTGGTGTGTTCTCTTGCAGTGCATTTGGGGTTCGTACTGGAAAGAAGGCAAATGGGGTTACAAGTGCTGTCACTCCTTTGTCAAGTACTCCTACTGTACAGGAGAAGCTGGGAAGGAAATTGCTGTAAGTATTCTCTTGTTTATTCATGTGGAAAGAGACAAAAAGCATTCATATTCCTTACTTAAGGTTTAGACTGTTTTCCTTTTGGGGGGAAGTTGTTTTTTTAGTCATTTGTTGGATTTTTTTTTTTGTCCTTCCCCTTTCAGATGTGGTCAGTAACAGGGTATCCTTGTTCTTGTCTGTTGTATAGAATACAGAGGCAACTTTAATGGAAGAGCAGCCTGAACAGGAAGAACACATGACAAAACCCAAAACACTGATGGAGGTAGGATGTTTTCCTTTCTCAGGAAGACAGATACTTCTCCTCAACATTTTAGCTACAAAATTCTGTAGTCATAATAAGCCTGAAAATTACTAGACTGCATTATTAGAGCATTAACCTCTCCATTGAAAACTAAGCTCTCAAATAACATTAATAGAAATTTAGATTTAGTGGTTTGGGCATTATCAATTTTGGCAAGTTGAATCTTAACAGTAACTTGTTTCCCACCTTGCAGATCCACCAAGAGAAACAGAAAGAGAAGAAAAAGAAGAAGCACAAGAAGAGCTCAAATTCTGACAGTGAGGGTGAAGAGAAAAAGAAGCAAGAAAAACTAAAGAAGGTGCACTATAATCTTCAGTGGCTTTGTGGCAAAAGGAACATGACATATTTTACAGCATCAGTTTTATGAAGCCCATAATGTAGTTCTTGGTGATACACCACAGGGTAGTTTGATGCTAATTTTGAGCTAAATTAATTTTTAAATGCTATTAGATGTTCTAAAGTCCATCCCCTATTCCTCAGGCACACCTTCAAACAAATATTTAGTTTAGAAAGACTTGATTTAGATGACTTAGAACATTTCATGTCTAGGCACCTATTATACCTGTCGGTCTGTAAAGACATTGCAGAACACAATGATTTGTGTACTGAAGAAAGATGGAGAGATCAAAGGCAGTGTCAAATCTTACCTTAGCAGTTTGTATCCCAGGCTTGGCCCAGTCTCAGGGTTGATGTAACAAATCCACACCCCAGGCCATCCACTGCTGAGCAGCGCTGTGCTCCCGTGGGCACAGCAGCCTGCCTCAGGCTGCTCTGAGAGGAAACCTATTAAACCCACAGTTAATTAAAGCAGGGTACAAATACAACTTCTCCAGTAGCAGCAGTAGTAGTTTGAGGAATGAGATAGCACAAAGCATTTAAAAATTAAAACCCCGAACACATAACAAGAAATAACGACCAATTCATTTGTACTTGCTAGATCATGATTATATTTTAGGTAAATCCTCTGAGTTTCTGACTTGATTTTGACATTTGGAAAGAGATGAAAGTGTCTGGTGTACTAAACAGCATTTTAGCATCATTTTATGTTAAACACTTAAAAATGAGCATTAAGTGAAATGTGCTGTGGGTGGGCCAGATGTGCATTGCTTGTCCCACCCTTGTGCTTGCTCCTCGTCCATCATACAAGAATCTCAGACAAACCTTCATTGTCGGGGTTTTTTTGTTTAACTTTCATTGTAGAATGTTTGATTCCCTTTGCTCTCATTTCAGGCTCTAAATGCTGAAGAGGCCCGACTCCTCCACATCAAAGAAATCATGCAGTTAGATGAGAGGAAGAGGCCGTACAACAGCCAGTATGAAGCCAGGGAGCCAACAGAAGAGGAGATGGAGGCCTACAGAATGAAACGGCAGAGACCTGATGACCCCATGGCCTCTTTCCTTGGGCAGTAGTCACAGGGGGCAGCATTCCAGCACATGAGGCTTTTTCCACAGTTGTTTACAACTCTCTAGACACTCAATTCCTTGCACGTCTAAAAAGGCAGAAGCCTTTTTGGGCTCCGAAGAAATTTGTGAAAGCTGCTTTCAGCAGACGTGAGCAGTCCAGGAGTTCCTGCAGTTTTGTAAATGTGTGTGTATGTATACAAACACAGGCACATATGTACACACATATATATAACATGTGTAGATAAAATACATACACCTACTCTGTAAGTTCTTGAAGGAGAAGAGATCTGATTGAAATCCTAGGTTTATTTGGCCAACAAATATATATATATATATTTGGCCAACTAATGCATAAAGTTGTAATACAGTAAAACTGACTGGTCAGTAGAAATGGTCAGCAGGTGTCAATATAGAACAAAAATTGTTGACAAAAAATTGACACAACTACTACTAGAGGTTCTTACTTGTAAAGCCTATCTCATGACTAAAAATACATCGTTTCTTGATCACTTTGCAGTAAGCACTTTGGAAATGTAAAAAGTAATTGCTTTGTTCTGGTTAAATCAATATAAAGATCTAGCCTTTTAAATTAAAGGGTTAGGAGAAGCTGACTGTAGTCCAATTGTTTCTTCAGATGTATTTCCACAGAAATTTCAATTGCAAAGGTCTGAGTTCTTGAGTTTCCTTTTGATAGCAGTATCCTGTTACATGGTGTGACACCAAGTGTCAGGCTCTAATCCCATGTGAGAACGTGAAGCAGCTTCTGTTTTGGTTGGCAATATTAGTCCTTAAACTGGGAGCTTTCCCCTCTTAATTAGTTCAAAGTTGAAGAACTGGGTCAAAAACTGCACAGCATGACTTTAGAGTTGGAAGGCTTGGGGATTACTTCTGTAGAGGCTTAAACTGTCCAAGGAAAAGCTGCTCTTTTCCACAAATAATTACATACAGAAAACACACCTGTAAGTGTCCTGTGTGTGGCTTCACAGACACTTTGAGGACTGAATGTTTTGATTTGGCAGATGTAGCTAATGATGGCAATTCTGCACTGGTCTGCAGTGTAGTTCTGTATTAATACCATATGTGGTATTCTCATTGGTGATCAAAATTTTGAGTATTTACTGTGTGTCAGATCCTCTGCCACACAGTGAAAGCCAACTGTCTGAATTAGCTGATTTGAACTGTGAGGTGCTCTTCTTCTCAGGGCTGTAGCACTGAGGTTGTGCCAGCATGCCCTGCAACTGCTGTTGGCTTGGTCAGTGCCAAGTTCAGCTTGAGGGAAGAGGAGCTGTCAGAAGGGTTTCTTGAGCTATTTACATACCTTTCTCAAAGCTGCAGTTTAGTCTAAAAAAAGTTAAGTCTGAAAGACTTAATTCTTTGTAAAGGAGGTAATTCAGCAATAACACAAGAAACAACACCAAGGAAATTTCAAGACTAACTTTGTGAGCTGTGGATTGACTGCATGGAAACTTCAATATATCGAGTCTCTACTGAATTTATGTGAAGTGATTGTTCAGGGATTAAAACTCAGTCCTAAATTCAGAATACTTAGATTTCATGAATGAGTCAAACCCAAGCAGTTGGGGCAATAGTTGATCCTTGCCAGATCTTTAGTCTGGACTGTAAAGGAAGAGAGCTCCTTTAAAGGGTTGTCAGGTTATTTTAACCTTGAGAGGACTGTGTTATCCTGAGACTTGTTCTTGAACAGCTGCAACATGTATCTGATTTTTTAAAAAAACCCTCATGCATACATTTCTAGCTAGAATACTCCAGTCAGATGGATAAACATTTGTCAGAATAAATAGCAGGAAATGTGAAGCAATACTGCTACACTCAGAACCTTTCAGGAATAAACAGAGCTGTCTGGTTTTCATCACGAGTATGTAATGGCATTTCTCCTCTTTGGGAGTTTATTCTTGGTGCAGCATTTCATGCATAGAACCATGTAAGATTATTTCTTGGATCAGGGGTGAGAGTTCTGTCCCCACAGTGTTTGCTGCTTTAGCTGCCTCCAGAACTGCTAGGAGGTCTCAGCAGGAGTTAACCACCTAAAAAAAGTGTCCCACTTTCAGGAGCATTTGCAGCCCCTGCCAAGTTACTGGCTGTTGGTCACACTGCCTCCCATGTACAGTTTGGTTATTCTTTGATGGTTTTGAATATCTTGGAGGGGGGGAAAGGGGTTAATTTGAGGGGGAATTGGCACAAAAAAATCCTGTACTTTCAAGTTTTTTGTAGATAAATTGAAAAAGTGATTTCTGATATGATATCAAGCAATTCTTGCTTAAGTGATTCATTTGTCAAACTGAAGATGTGTGAAGGGACAATGCCAAAAAGCAGTTCCAGGCAGATCTTTGCTGGCAAGTTTCACGTCTCTCATGCTTCTACTGGTGCAAAATTTTGTGTTTGCAGTTCCATTCTTATGAGAATTCCCTACAAACCCTTGACTGAAGTAAGCTGATTAACTGGAGACTCTGACTTTCTCTGTAGGCAGCATCTGTTCATCAGGAAGCTGTTTAAATTTCTGCCTTGTGGTGTTTCCCAGCAAGGGCTGAACAGCCCAACAGATCCAACAGATGCAGAACCAGAGCCAGGCTTAGAGGCACATGGATGTGAGTGACTCTGGGATGTCTCAGTCCCTCCCTGCCCTTCCCTTGGCCCCTGCTGCTCTCCTTTCCCCCACAGGGATCCCAAGAGGCACATGGATGGATGTGAGTGACTCTGGGATGTCTCAGTCCCTCCCTGCCCTTCCCTTGGCCCCTGCTGCTCTCCTTTCCCCCACAGGGATCCCAAGAGGCACATGGATGGATGTGAGTGACTCTGGGATGTCTCAGTCCCTCCCTGCCCTTCCCTTGGCCCCTGCTGCTCTCCTTTCCCCCACAGGGATCCCGAGCACCGGCACAGAGCGGACACCTCCATCCCTGGGTGTCTGTGGTAAGCAGCATGCTCTGTGGGATTGCTTTTTCAGATATCTGCTATTTCAGAGGTGTTTGGGGAGGCTCAGCAGAGCCTCTTCCAACACACAATGGAATTTGAGCTTTTGTGGTGAGCACGGGTCTCTTGGGCTCAGAATCTGTGACCATAACCTGAGGTGACCCTGCCAGTGCCCACACAGCTCGCCTGGGGCACACTCATCTAACACGAGAAATCTGCTCTGGTCAATAGAGCAGGCAACTGGAAATAAACAACTTGCTCCCTTTTTGCCCTTAACTTCCTGGATGAAAGTGGGTAAACAGCTGTGTAGCCCCAACTATGTCCATTGAGGAGCTTTCCCTCAGCTCTGTGTCTGAGAAGTGTTGAGTTCAAAGCCCCTTTATATATGTAAATATATATATTGCAAGTAATTTTGCCTAAGTTATATAAAACGGAATGGTAAAACAAAAGGACTTTGCACATATTAAATAAAAATAAACCTTTTCCAGGTTTGTAAGTCAATTGTCATCATTAGATAAGACTGATAGAATTTCACATGGTGTATCTAGGAAAATTGCTTCTTTTAATGTATATAAAATCAAATTTGGAAAGCAGAGATCAGTTGTAGCATCTTGTATATCCCCTCACAGGATTTTCAGAACTGACACCTTGCGTGCTTCCTGTTTTCTGTTAGTAACTTCTTGCAACTTTACCACATGAGAAGCACCTTGAAATTTGTTCCTGAGTTTCTTTCTGTAGTGAAAACTCCTGCAAAATAGTTTGGAAATTTCCATTGTGCATGGCTTGCAGGATAAGGTTTTTATTAGCAGGAATGTTTCATAGAAATGAAAATATGTGCTTCTTAAAATATTAAGTGTAAAATGTCTTTGATATCAGCCCAATGCCTTCTGAAGTTCAGGGAAACTCCATAGTTTAAATTAACTGGCATTTCCAGACTCCTGGCCAAACTAACACTTATCACATCTGAATGTTCTGTTATTAATGAGCCAGGTTTGCTTGGAGCCCTCTGAGACCCTTTTTAGTGTTTGATTACTAGAATAATACTGCTTTTACTTGTGAAAATGTGTGCTCAAGTTGCATTGGGAAACAGCTTGATTTGATTTTTAATTTTTTTTTTTTCCAAAAGCTACATTGATAGTATCACAGGATGGTTTGGCTTGTAAGGGACCTTAAAGATACCTAGCTACCTGAGCAGGGACAACTTCCACTAGACCAGGTTGCTCCAAGCTTTGTCCAACCTTGGCCTTGAACACTCCCAGGAAGGAGGAGTCCATAACCAGAGTCCACATTGCAGAGACATAGATCAGATCCTGCTGGGTCTGCACATTTAAAAGCTCCACTGCAGAAAACAAAAGCACACAAGAAGGAAATACCAGTTGTCAGTCGTTATTCGAAATTAGTCTGTCCTCAAAACCCAGACCTTCATCTTCTGTATCTCTGTTGTCCCCCAGTAATTTTTGCCTTAACTTTTTGTCCCCCACTGCTGGGTTGGGGCTTCATTGCTGCACCTTGGTTTATCTGGGCCCATGGCAGAGCTGCCCCACTCTGTATCTGGAACTGAATTGTGTCATGCTCCTTTTTCTTTGACATCCAATGACCACATGATTTATTTAGCCCCCTGTAACAAAGCCCCCATTGTGCTGGAGTGTTGTGAGGGAAAGCAGAGTCACTGCTGCCTTGCTCTGTAACTGGAGAGACAGCCTGATTGTTGGAAGTGCAGAGGAGAGCAGCACATACGTGGTGACAAAAGCAGGCAGCAGCTGGCATTGCTGCTCTTCAGCCCAGGCCTTGCCCCAGGGGAACCATGATGTCCCTCTCTTCTTACTTCTCTGGCATTTTACAGTGTTGAAAGAAGCTAACAGATCACCCTTCCTATGGGACCTGTTTATTTGCACTTCATGCTACTTTTTTAATGCCTGTCTGCAAGTGTGGATCCTGAACACATTTTTTTAATGTAGTGACAAGTTGTGTTTAAATTCTGGTTTTATAAATATCTGGAAAAATGAGAGCGACCAGCTTCTGATGGATGACAAGATAAATGAATGACAATATAAATGAATGACACTAAACCATCAGGAAACGAAATAAAAACCCTGATCAGCTTCTGCCAGATCAGCAAACTGAGCCAGCTCAGCAGAGTTCAAGTACCAGAGCTGCAGCAAGGCTGGTGTGGTGGGCAGGGGAGAGAGGGGGTGGAGGCAATCTCTCCCCTCCCAGCAGCAACTCGGACTCATTGCCATTTAAATAGCTAGAGCAGATTCTGCTCTGAGGCCCAGGGATCACTGGTGATCTGTGAGCCATATGAAATGAAGTTCAGCTTCTTTGAGAAAAAATATTAAATGGTGAAATTAATTAAAACCACTTATCCAGGCTGGTACAGCCCCTTGAATCAGAAAGTAAAAATGTCCCAGTGCTGTGTGGTGGGATATTCTCTGAAGACTTTCCTATGGGTTCAAAGAGCCCAGACACTGCTGTTATAGTACTTTAATGTGGCCACAACATGGTTTCAGATGGAAAAACAAAATTTGGTTGGCTAAATATTTGTTTATTTTCTAATGAAGCTTCCAGATATGATTTGATTGTTCCCACCTAAAAATCTACTCTTATGTATTTTACCAGGGACAAATCATGTACCCTTGCTCAGTCAAAACTCCTAGTGAAGATTGACATGACTAAAAGAAGCCATATCAACTTAAGGTAGTTTTTTGGAAGTGTGCTTTCCCCAGCACATAGCTGCTTCCTTCTGCTGCATGCTGCAGCCAAAAACCCTGTTCCTTGCAACTGCTTATGGTGCTGAGAATTGGGAAACCAGCCTTGGAAGAAGCATGAGGAGAGGAAACTCCCCTAAGCTGCTTTGGCTGCAGAACATTTTGTATTAAACCAGGGACTGAAGGAACACGGGGACCTGTCTTTGATCCATGGAACATCAGGATGACTTAGAACAATAGTAGCGACTTTGTTAACCTTTCTTCTATAAACTATTACAAATTAACTAGATAATAGGCAGTGTAAAAAATGGTTATGTATTGTTATAAGGTCATGCAGAAGGATTAACTCCTGTAGGAATTATTGGATTCTAGTAAAAAAATAATGAATATGTGTCAGTAACGACACTGCCTTAGTCCTCTGTCCTGGTGTGGTCACTAGGTAGGGCAGCCACATCTGTGAAGAGCAGGGTTGATGACCTCTCTCAGGCATATTATTTTATTCCTTTTGTCCATTAGGCTGCTGTTACTTGGATGGTTTTTGTGGCTAAACTCCAGGATTTTTATTTTTCCTTGATATCAGTGCTGCCACTGACCTAGTTCTGCAGCGAGTAACTGCACAGCCATCTGTATCCCAGCTGATGCCAAGGAATGAAAATAACCCTGAAAGGTAACAGCCCTCTGGCTGAAGGGAGTGGTTTATGGGCAGCATTTGCTATTTGTGTTGCTTCCCCTTTGGCCTGCACTTTCCAACACCTGGTAAAAAAGCCAGGGAAGGCAGAAGTGCTGGAACAGCCCTGCAGGGCTCAGGGGTTTTGGCCAGCCCTGCCCACAGCTCCTCACTGGGGTTTACTTCATCCTGCCTTGTGGGCTTCAACCAGTAATGGTTTGGTGGTTTTGGGGCTCTTGGAGAGGAGAGTCAGTCACAGCCATGAGAAATTATTTTAATGTTCAGTTTCTCTGCTGTCCCTGCTGCCTGTACATATTTCTCTGGTGTTGGCACTGTCCACTGGCAGTAAAGGGGCAGTGGCAGAATGTGGGTCCCAGTGAACAGGAAGCAGAAATCACCCCTGCTTGTGTTGGTCATTGATGTCTGCAGGTTTTATCCAGAATTGAAAGTTCCTGCTCTCAGGAGCTGCACATGAGTGCAGGACACATCCCAGCACAGGGCAGATTAGGCAGCAAACCTGTTAAGTAGCACTAAGATGCAAACTTTGGCCTATAATCCTAATTATTGCTTTTTTCCTCTCATGCAGTTTTGTGCAATGACCATGGCAGTGCTCAGAAATGAAAGTCATGCTGATGGCAACCCCTGATGTGGTTCTCAGGGGTGTCATGAGATTTTATGCATCTCTGAAAGCACCAGCTGTAAAAATTTAAGGCTTTCCTGGAAGTCTTAGCTTTCAGTTAAGAAATCCACCATGTATATCAATATTTCTGGGTGTGAAGAAAAGTTTGAAAACACGTCAATGTACTCTAAAAGTTTAGGTACCAAAGGACAAGTAAAATGAACATCAGCTCTGTTGCTTTTATAAAATCCCTTGTTTAACTCTTGGCCCTGTTTATTATGGTTACCAGAAGTTTGTCAATTGCAAACCTAAGCAAACTTTGTGATTTGTAAACATCCTGAGAATACTTTGGTCATTTCCTTGTGGTGATGAATGGATGATGGAGCACCCGTGGCTGGTACAGGGGTGAGGTTTTTGCCTTGGTTCTGTCATGTTTTCTGACACTAATGTGTTCTAGTGTTTTTAATTGCCAAGGGCAGCTCTAAATTCTCTCTTTGGGGGTGTCCTCATCACATCTCATTCAATCGTTATTAGTCATTAAACATCTTACCCTGTGATCGACTCCAAGGATAGAGCAAAGGGCAATTATGCAGCCCAAATCTACAGTACTTCATGTGAAGGCAGTGGGAAGGTTTAATTGCTAATCCTTGTGACCCCTGGATTTACTGTGACAGTTGGGGCCCTAAAGGAGCTCCCACCTGCTCCCTGTTTGCTCTGCTTGGTGTTCCATGTGTGAGTGTGACTGCAGAGCCCTCCTGGAATCCAGCCTTGGAACAATTTGCCTCTGTGAGATACACACCACTAGAGCTGGAGACCATAGGAAACATTTAATAACTTCTTTACAAGGCAGCTGGTCCATAAGTGAGGAGGAACGTTTGGAACATGTGATTTACAGTTGGGAATATTTTAGAATGGGTGAATGCTATTATCACACTCAGGTGCTGTGTATTAGTGTAAGGTACTGGTGAAATTCCCACTGGTTTAGAGCTCAGGTTTGGTGACACTGTGGTGACAGGGCTGTTTTCCCAAGGCTTTGCAGTTTTGCAGAGTTTCAGGTGATCTGCTGAACACTCTGCACCTTGCAGAGGCTTTCAGCACCCTCAGGTTATGCAGGGATTGTGTTTGTTTTCAAGACTCAGTTTTTAACGGGTTTATCCTGACAACAGTGTGGTAAAGAAGTGTTGTTCATCCCCAATTAACACACAAGAGATGCTTCATTTAAGGACCCTTGAACTCAGATATCTGCATAGTTGTCTCACAGAGACAGAAGTCAGGCCCTGTGCTGTGTCTGGAAAAGTCTGGACACTCTCAGTTCTGATGTGTTGAAATGTCTTTAAAAATCTCTTTATATATATATATAAGGGCCAAATCTTACAAAGATCTGTGACAAATCCCAGAGCCAAACCAGACTCCCACAGTGAATAGCTCTGCTGCAGGGTTCAGCTGCTCGAGTCCTGGGAGAGGCAGGAGCTGGTGAATTAACCCTCTGAGGGGCAGGGTGGGAATGATGGCTTTGGCTTCCTCTATTTTCTCATGGGGTATGCTGCAACCTTGATTATTCCTGTGGCACTGAGGCCAGGCTTGTCTGCAGCACTGTCCCAAACCTGTCATTCTCTGAAAGACCTGCACAAACGTTTCACTGGCAAAAGGAATGGACAAAAGTTCCTGTGCAGAGAAGGCACCCCTGGAATTGCCAGCTCTGCCCCCAAACCAGAGCTCTGCTCATCACTTGGCAGGAGAATTGCTCAGGTTTGCCTTTTTCCTGCAGTGCAGGATTATTTTCCTTCTCATTTCTCAGACTGCTGGAAATGTCCCCTTACCTCCCATTACAGAACACTTGATCAGATACCAAGTCACTGCTGGGTGAAATTAGGATTAAATGCAATGACTAAACACTGAGTTAGTTACTGAGTAACTTCCCAGGAGCCCTTCTCCGTACTTGGGGAGTTACTGAACACATGTGCTGGTGAAAAAAAAAAATTGAGCTGTGGGGTTCCCTATTTGTATACAGGACTTTGAAGAGGAGCCTGGGAGGTTGCTCAGAGAAAAACTTCAAATATGGATTCAATGAATAATCAGTGAATGGTATTCCAGAGGCTCTCCATGCTCAGGAGAAGTGGATTGAGAGTACCAACAAAATGATCTGTGTCCTCTGCAGCTGCTCTGCAGTCACCCCAGTTCCAAGCTCTCTGTGATGGTGTTGGCACAGCCCTCCTGCAGAGCTGGGTGAGGCCAGGCACAACACAAAGGCTCGGCCTGTGTCCCACTGGGGACCACTTTTGTCCTTCCCAACATGTAAAAGCAACACAGCCACAGGTGAGCAGATCATTTTTGTAGGAAATGTGGAAGGAATGCCCAGTGTTCTCTTGAGAGACAATACATAAATCAAAGAGCTGTGGCCTGCTTGGTATTATCCAGCTTAGTTTGAGGGAAAAAATAGTGGCACAAAATCAGCTTATTTTTTAAGCCCATCTGGAAACTAGTGGGAATTCATCTCACTGAATAAGGCCATTATAAATTATATCAGGCTTCATCACATATATGTGGAGGCAGAAAGAACTTATTGCAGAGGCTTGAGGTGATTCAGAGTCACACAAGATAGATGAAAACCTCAATCTGTAAGCCTTCTGTGCAGTTTTATGAACAAAATATTTAGAAATAATTAAAAAGCCCCCCCCAAAAAACTGTAGCATATAAAACTTCAGAGTTGCCTTGAGCTGCATTAACTTTTAGTGTACAACACAGTTTCTCTCCCCCTAAGAAAACAGTATATAATCTTTTAAGAAAATCAGATCTAACTCCTTTGTTGGATAAAATCTAACTACTTTCAGTTGGATTTGATTAGTTTTTGTCTAGCAGTGCTTCTCAACTCCCCAGAGCAAGGGCTCTTGGCCCATGCACAAGTGACCTCAGGCTGGGGACAGCACGGGATGCTCCTGCAGTGGTGGAGACATCCTGGAGGGATGCACAGGAGTGCTTTGGGTTGCAGGGCGGAGAGGCCTCACCTGGTCTCTCCTCTGTGGCCTTGGCAGCATGTTGATGGAATTTTTCAGTCGTGCCCACGTGGGAGCCGTGGCCGGCAGCCAAGAGCTCCGGCAGAAACAGCCCTGTTGTTAATGATTGACTGGTGAGATAATGAAATAGCCCAGCCCACTGTTTGCTTGCTTTCCTTCCCCACTGCCACTGTACCACTGCCGTGCACCACAGGGCCACAGACCCGGGCAGGGTCCGGCCTGTGACAGGCGCCCTGCGGCTGCCATGGCCCGGGGACATCCCGGAGCTGTGCTGGCAGGTGAGAGATGGGAATCGCCTCTGACACTCGGGAGTGCTCTGAGAACTCTTCAGGCTGTGATCTGCACAAGTTCTGCTTCACTGACTGTGAGATCTCCTCTGCGGGCACAGCTGGAATGTGGAACCAGAGCACTGGCTTCCGTTTTATAAAGGGAATGTTGGAGGTAGAAAATTTGTCCTGTCTGTACTCATTGTGAACAGGCCTTCAGATTGCTGGAGCTGACAGGTAACCTGGTGTGTGCAAGGTGTCCCTGCCCATGGCAGGGAGGGTGGAACTGGCTGAGCTTTAAGGTACCTTCTAACCCAAACCTTTCTGTAGTTCTACGGTTCTAACAAAACCAAACAACATCTGTGTGTGTGTGTCTGTGTGTGTGTGTGTGTGTGTGTATTTTAGATGCCTGTACCTGGTACATACTGTCTTCAACAGGTGCTGTGCTGTCTATTTGTATATTTGCTTTACGCAAGAAAAGAATGAAAAGAACATTCTGGTTACTCTGTTGTTTATATTGTGTTTGCTGTAAGTCTGGAGAACATGATTCTGCTGATCCATGGTCTAAGCAACTGCTCCTTAGCCTGTGGCTAAGTGTCTGTGTTTGGGGAGGGATTCAGGGAGATCCCAGCTGCAGACCTTTAAGGGCCCCAGTGCCTGGTGGGTGAGCTCACTCATCTCTCCTGACAAGCAGATTTTCCTTTACCTCAGCAGTGTCCCTTGAGCAGCTGGGGGACACCACACCTCTCCTTGCACCTCACAGGGTTTGATGCAGAGTTTGTGTGATACAGGGGTTTGGATGCTTGGCCGTGCCAGGAGCTTATGGCATGGTGGCACATGTGCCAGTGTGTGGGTGCTGATGGCATGGTGGCACATGTGCCAGTGTGTGGGTGCTGGTGGCATGGTGGCAGCCCCTTACAGGTGGTTTGGGAGGTCTCAGCAGAAGAGGAGGGGCAGAGTGAGCCATCCCAACTCGGCAGCCCAGGGCAGGCAGGGCCAATGGTCCCACTGGGGAGGGATGACCTAAACATGTTGCAAGAGCCCATCCAGGGCCAGGCGTGAGCTGGTGAATGGTGGTGAGAGAAGAAAGCATAATGTTGGACAAACAGGTGTCCAGGTGCTGTGTTTTCTGTCAATCCTCTCTCCCCACCAAGGGCTGACTCAGTTCCCAGGTGCCTTGCAGAGCATCTGCTGCCAAAGTCCATGTGCTCCCATCTGAGGCACCCTGCTGTAACAGCCAGCCTGGAAACAGAGGAAGGGGCAGGATGTACGTTGGAAAATATTAAAACCACATTTTGAAATGTTTAACTTGGGGCTGGAAGCTGTCTTAGGCACACATGATTGCGCCAGGCCACCTGAACTTCAGGGCTTGTCCTCGGGATCTCTGACTGTGGAAGATGGCATTCTCACAGGGAAATGTGGGAATGTAACCAAATAATTGAGGGTTTGTATAATAACTTGTAACAGAAAAATTATCTTTAAAATCCTAAAATTATCAGTGTGTTACAGTGTGTGAGGAACCAATTGCACCCCTGCTGTGGACATGGACAGTCTGGAGTGTCACCTGAGTCTAAGACAATCACAGGAGCTCTGCTCTATCCTTGAGTGTGCAGATTATGTGGGTTTTCTTAGAATAAATAGGTCTGTGTTAAATGGGTCAGGTAGACATTTTTACACAGAGAATAGCTACCATGGTACAAAATGTACTTAATGATTCTCCAGCACAGGCAATGTTTGAGGCTAACGGTGAAATGCAGGTTACAGAGGACTGATTTGGGAACTCAGAGGGGAATTTCTGTAGAATGGGTTAAATATAGAAAGGTGCATCTGCAAAAACTCACACTGTCTGTTTGGATGGGGACCAGTTGTGAAGTGCTACAGACAGGGAATCATTTGGTCCCTTGTTTGTACATACCCAGTAGAGCCTCCCACTGCTACTGAATTGCTCACCTGTTATCAGAGGTGAATACCTGTCCTGGAATCACCTGCTTAGGCAAAGTCTCTCACAAAAGCTCTGAGTGCTGCCTTTTCCCAGAACTGAATTAATTTATGCTTCCCCAAGCATTTTGCCTCTGACAGCTCCTGCCAGTCTTGCAGCGTGTCTGGAGGGAGGCTGAGGGAGGGTGGGTTTAGTTCAGATACTGAGAAGAAATTCTTCCCTGTGAGGGCGGTGAGGCCCTGGCTCAGGTTGCCCAGAGAAGCTGTGGCTGCCCCATCCCTGGAAGTGTCCAAGGCCAGGCTGGATGGGGCTCAGAGCAACCTGGGATAGTGGAAGGTGGCCCTGCCCATGGCAGGGTGTGGATCAAGGTGGTCTTTAAGGACCCTTCCAACCCAAACCATTCTGTGACTCTGTGATGCTCTTTGCGGACCAAGGGTTTGATTTCTGCCCCTAATTCTGAGAAACCCCCACCCCACCACTAAACCTGCTCTAATGTCACCACTGGATATTTCCAGACTATTTTTAACTACTAATCCAGGTTTTCATTTTTGGTTCTGGAAGCCAGAGACACGTTTAGTGAGATTAAGCATAAGCACTTATGAATTCTGCCCAAACAAAAGCTATGGGAAAATACTGGAATGCAACACTTGCCAAAGGAACAGAGCTGTCTGATATATTATTTCTTGTGTATATTTGGTGGTTTCCTCTTGTTCCAGTGGAATGTTCTGTAGTAACTGGATATTGCATTACTGTCTGCCCCAGCCCAAAGGCAGGCTCAATTATGTTTAACATCTGGATGAATTAGACTGAAAACAGACATCCTCTGGAAAGGAATAGTTTCTGTCTCCTATGTCAAAATAAGAAAGATCTAATGGCTTTTTTAAAACACCAAATTAATTGATATGACTTCATAATCCTTGATTTATATACAAGACAATGGAAGTGCTAATATTGTTTGCCAATTATATTTTAGACTGCTGCTCTGAAAGACTGGAAAAGTTACGTGATTTACTGAGGGTAGTAAGGTATTAAAAAAATTAATTGGTAGTTAGGAGGAGTGCTGAGAAGGTGAGAGGCCTGGGTTCTGCTCCTGCTGGGGCACTCAAATGATTTCATGGTAAGGAGAGCCTACTGGTGTGGTAGTATATAACTGCGGTTTGTAAGATACACTCTGAGGTACAGGGAGGCTGTTTTGTTAGATGAAGCTGCATTTCCACATCTGTGCTTGCTTTCTCTCTGTTTCTCTCATGTTTCCAGTCCCCTCCTCCGTTATGTTGAGTGTAGAGAAGTTTTCCAGGTACCACAAGCTGCTTCCTGTGCTCTCCTGTTCTCAGGGGTAATGTTGGTGAGCCAGCTTGACCATATCCCCTTCTGCTCTGGGAAGGTCTGGTAGGATTCTCTGTCCTATATTTTAGCTGTCGGTATTCCCTAGATGGAAATGACTTGGGGAATGTCGTGAAGAGAGTGTATTTCTGTATCTCCATGAAGTTCATAGCACACAGTCTAAAGCTTGCAAAGTTCAGCAAAAAGCTTCTTTGCACATTTAGGGACCAGAGAATGAATTTTCTGATCCCTCTGAAGCCATAATTTCAATTATATAAACACATACATTTATATACATAAATAATATATCTATAATCCCACTTCATTAAGGCAAACTGGACACTGCTCCTTCCCCAGTCAGTGCCTCTGGATCCATCCTTGCCTAAAACTGGAGCTGCAGCAGGAATGTTCTCATTGCAGGTTTGTCTGTGGAAAACATAACTACAGCATGTAGCAATTGGAATCTGCAGTGTTGTTCTAGCAAGGACTCTTGGACTGCAATTACAGAGCCATCCATAAAGCTTCTGAGAATAGTTTTATATTAGAATAAAGCATATGTAGGTGCCAGAAAACCACAATTCTTCAAAGATAAGATGACTTCATGACATTTCCCAGCCAGCCAACCCTCACTAGTAAGTCTGAGTGAGAGTCAGCTCTCCCAGAACTCTGATAAAGCTGGAAAGGCAGATTCTGACCCAGGCAGTTCGGGATGTGTGGCAGCTGCTGAAGCTGCCTGTTATAAGCACTTGGGTTTTTCTAATTACAGGCAATTAATAATGACCACGTTTTTAAAACTGTGCTTGCACAGATTGCTAACCAACTACCAACTCGTAGGATTGTGGACTAAAACCATGTCAGTGACAGGAGATGAACTGGATTACCCCTATTTACTGGCCAGTTTCTTCTCTTGTGAGCTTGACTTGCTGCCTAAGCTGTGGGAAGCTCTGTGCAGCCAGGAGTAGGTCAGGGGGACTATGAGAATTTTATTTTTCCCTGATGTTTCTTGGACAGCCTTGCTGGGAAGCCATCAACACGGTAGAAACAAGAAAACATCTTTATTATATATATTGATTTCATTAAATTCTATTAATTAATTTAATTATATATCTATTAATTCTAAAGACGTGTTTAAAAATCAACCGTGACAGATTTTTTTTCTTCTTTTTGATTTTTAGTACTTTAGAGTCTGCAATTTTTTAATGCTCTTGTGGTGTTTTTGTAGCCTGTAAAAGCAGGATGGGGCTACATTTATGGCATCAAATGAACTTGATTAGATTTAAAAAGGAAATAAGGAAAATATGATGACATTAAAAGGGATAAAATGGAAATGCTTGGGAAGAAATGCATACATTTGGGATGAAACTGATTTCTGGCAAAATCATTTTCTGAGAAGCACTTACAGGGGTAGAAGAAACAATAAGTATTTGGTGTTTAATAGAATAGACAGTAATGCTGATGGAAACCAAGAGAAATTTTTGAGGCTGAATAAGGAAAGTCAGGGAATTCAAGGACATGGAGAGGTATGTAGTGGGTAACTGCTCTAATTAAAAGGTCACACTGTTGGGTGCTCAGAAAAGGTCTCTCACAGGGCTGTGAAGGATTGCCAAACCTGATCTTCCTCATTAAATCCTTGGCCAGAGATTGGGCCACAGCTCTCACCTCCAAAAGCAGTTTATTTGGGCCAGAGCTGTTCATCACCCAGTAGGCATGTTAGGCAAATGCCAAATGTTCCTGTCCATCAGTGAGATGTCATCCCTGTGGGAAGTGACACCCGGAGGGTGTAGGATGGACCCATTCTGGTACTGTGGCTCCAGCAAAGCTCCCATGCTGGTCACTGGGGATCTCTTCCTTCTCTAGAGAGCCCAGCATTGCAGAGTGAGGAAGTTTGGGAAGGTTTGTCTATGCCCTCACACAAAAAAGAGGATACTGAGATGCATTTTATTGTTATTACATTCATCCTTCTCTAAATTTCTCACGACACTTCGATAGCTCCAGAAAGCCTCAAGTGTGTATCCATGGGTTTGGCTGGAAATGTTTACATTCCTCAGACTATGGTGAAATTTATTTCTGTGCACACAAGGCATAAACCTCCTCTAAATCCCACTTAGGCTCTGTTTTGGGACTGTGTGACCCTTTGACTTCCCTGGCTCCCAGTAGCAGAGTGAACCTTCCACTGGGCCTGGAAGCCAAATGTGAGATTTTGTCCTTGGGTGTTGATGTACAATATCCTTGGTGACCATTACCTACTTGCACGATAGTTCTGGAAATTGCACTAAATTAGAAAACCAGTGATTAGAGTCTGCAGAAATCTTAGCAAAAATACAAATTAGCAGAAAGTGTGTTTTTTCAGTCAACCAAAGGCAGTATCATCTGCTATGTTTGCCTTCCTGCTTGAAACCTAAAGTTGAAAGTCCAAGGGGGTAAAATTGTTGATTATAGGCTAGAAACAAATAATAACAAAGAGAAAGTATCTATTAAAAAGGCAGAGAAAGAGAGCAATAGTGACTTTCAGAGATGCTGGGCACAAAGGGAATGCCAGCTACACTTTCCTGAATGTAGTATCCTTCCATTTCTCTCACCCTTTCAACAGTCACGTCAAAGTGATGGAATTTGAAGACTTCAGACATTTGTCTGGAATTTCTGGTTATTTCAGAGTCTGGTCAGAGGAGCAGCTCTTATTTCCGGACATCTCATATCTCAGAGGCAGAATCACGGACAATGCATCCATGATGTGTAGGGGCATGGGTCCAGGAAGACATGGATGGAAAACTGGGAACCTGTGCTAGGTCACCAGCCAATGACCTGCTGAAGGTTTCTGAGATGCCAGAGACTGCACCTGACTTCCCCAGGATTCTGGCCTCTCTAGGCTGCCCTGGGGAAGCCAGGAGGATCACCTGCTACAGCAAGAGTCTCTCAGGTGACGTTTTGGTAACAACGAGATCTCACGGTCTGGGGAGCAGATGGGTCAGGTGCTGCAGAGTGTGCAACAGATTGGAATCTGAGGAATTTCAGATAATATTTACATCCAGTGTTTACCCTTTGATAAGGAACAGGTCATTCACAAATGTGGACATGACATAATATTGGTAGGTTGGCCAAGGTGTTTGCTTTGCGTTCTGCACACTTGTTCTCTGCTGGAGAACACTTGTGTACTGTAGTTTGATCCAGATTAACAGCTGTGGGCTCCCCCTTTATTTTCATGGCCATTTGTATAAAAAGGGCAATTACACAAAAAGAGAGCTAGGAAGGTTTGAACTCTGTTTGTGTTTATTAAGGAAAATTCTCATTCTTGCTTCTGAGATGGAAAGATTGTGTTGGTCACTTCAAGGGAACTCCACAAGTACACAAATTATTGCAGACTGTGTTATGTGCCAGGGCCATTTTTCCTAGGTTGTTGAGGGCAAATCAGAGACTTGATAGAGACAATAGCTGTGTTTCTGATGGGTGATGATTTGTTTGGGCAAGCATTGTATATAAGTACAGGTGAGTTACAGATCAATTATGACACCTAGCAAACTCTAAATGAGGTCAAACTGTAATGACAATAAATCTTGCCTTTATACAGGTAAGTTGTTCACCGGCTGTGGTCTAGAGTCACTGGGCTTTCCCTGTACAGAGTTAATTTGCCAGACATGAGGCTTTGACATACTGAGTTGGTTGCAAAGAATTCAAGATTGTGCAATGCAAATCACCTTTTCCTAGAACAGAACAGGTTGATGTGGATGGAAGTTAAGTTAGCCTCTGTTTTTAACAACAAAAAAACAACAAGCAAACAACTTTGGAACTTACTAGGTTGATAATGGCTTTATTTCTTCCTTGGGCACAGAGTGAATATACTTCCCTGAACATACACTTCTGTTAATACACTCCTGTGGGAGGACAGAGAGATGGTGCTGAAGGCAATCTTGCCCCTGGTACATTACAGCTGTGTTAATTACCAAAGAGTGGGACAGCCTTGCCCTCACAGCCATGGGTGTGATAACAGAGGGGTCTGCTGGCTGTGCTGTGAGGACAGACAGACAAAAGAGGGGTAAGATGTTGTGTAAGGGACAGACAGGGTTGGGTGGCTGTGCTAGGGACAGGAAGGACTGAGCTGGAACTGCAGAAGGAAGAGAGAAAGAGGAGAGAAAGAGCCAGAGCTGTGTGGAGCTACATGGGAGGCTACATAGAAAAGGTACAAGAGACTTTTAGATTACAAGGTGCTGATGCTTGAAGCCTTCTTTGGTGTCAGTTGTACCTGCTCTGTCACACTTCTCTTCATCTTTCAGTGGTTTTGGTTCTGATATACTTCAATTTAACATTTTTCTTCTTGCTTTCAGTGGTTTACAATGCAGGTATCGCAAGCTGGTCTGGAATGGCACATTGTATTCCAGCCTTGCCAGAATATATCTGAGACCCAGAGACAGCAGTCCATGAGGGAGCTGTACCACATCCCACTGAGAACAATAATGTCATTGTTATGTCAGCTGAATTTTAAGTATATTATTGATTTTCCCTTACATGGGAAAGAGAGGGCAGTTTCCACATAGTTCCTTGAACACATTGAGATAAACAATTCTGCTGCCAGGGTTTAGAAAATACTCTCTTCAAAAGAAATAAGACAAGTTTTCCCTAAGGTGTATTTCAGTATCAGTCAGGGGTTCTTACCTCAGTCTTCTAAGATACTGAAATTATCTTTCCTATTACTTCTGGTATCATCATAAAAACCTGAGTTAAAAATTCTTCTCTGTATTGCCAACTTCACTGTAAATCCCAATGAGGGGCTTGAAACAATGGGGGGAAAGAGATCTTGGGAATGACTGGTGTAGAAACCAGACGAGTACTTCCATTGATAGACATGAACAAAATCACTACAGTTACTTGGATTCTACACATTGCTGTGAAAAGTTAGAGCCAAATTCTCATTGTAAATCAGGGTGGCTCCATTAACTTCTGTGGAACTGTGCCAGCACATCCCAGACAAAGACGTGGCTGGGTCTATTTACAGCACCATCAGTAAGAGCTGCTTGGAGAGGTTCCAGTGGGAGAAAAATTTAATTAAAACAAGGGAGATAAGAATGACAGAGCAATCTGTCTTCTGGATCTCCTGTGGAATGGTTTGATCCTGTGCACCCACAGCACCTTCAGGTACTGCTGACCTCTCCCAGCTTGGGGAGACCCAGAGGTCACTGCCATGGGCCAGACTTGCAGGGCACTCTGTTTGCCTAGGAAATGGAACTGCAGAGTGATACACCATGGTACCCTCCAGTCTGCAGGCAGTGTCTTTGCAATCATTCAACTGCTTTTTTCCCTCAGTGGTTTCAGAAAATCCAAGGTTTTCCTTTCACCAAGTATCCAAGGTTTTCATTTCTTTAAATTCCTCAATACACCATGGTGAAAAGGGTGGGGAATGGCATCACCAGCCACTGATGCTTCCTATTTCCTCTGTGACCCTGTTATTCACAGACAGGCAATTAAATTTCACAACTGCGTTTTAAATCATTTGTAAAGAAGGAGAGAACTCTAGACATCCTTATGCTGGTTTCTTACTGAAATGTTAAAGAAAACAGATAAATGCCCAAAAAACCAGCAGGCAAATTACCACTTTGTAGTGTTAGGCTGTTCTCGTTTCCCAGAAACTAGTTAATTTATTTAGTGTGCCCCACCAGTCCAAGTTTCATTTATAGATTAACTTGTGTGTTTTGGCTCCTAGCCCTCTCTTCCTTTGGCTCAAAATGAATGATTCCAGGACTGTCTTTGAAACAAGGCAGGAATGTGATCTGATTTTTTTTTTTATTAAAGAGAAACATCACTCTGAAACCTCTCTTTCTGCCAGCTTTTTGAGGTCCCACCACAGAAATATGATATTGGCAATGGCAGATTAGTGTCTGGTGAGTTCAACCTTTATGACTAAATCAGACATGTAATATTCTGGAGGGATCTGGACACAGTTTGTGTCTCCTCAAAAGGCCTTTTACTGGATCAGCTTGTTGATGAAGCTTTTCAAGATGGTTTGTTTGTGTTCTTTTCATAGCTAATCGGTTTCTAGAGCTGGTTTAATGAGAATTACTAAACAAGGTTGCTGGATAGCACCACTCTAGTGCCAGGTTCAGTCTTTTATTTGGGGCTCCTACTGCCTGGGAGCACATCACGGGGTTTGGAGCTGGCAGAGGTGGCTGAGAGGGTGACACTGTTGGTGTGAGAGTCTCCTGCTTGTCTTCTCTTGGCCCATTGGGTTGCTGCTTGTGGAGATCCATTTGTTAAACTAAACCTATGGGCATCGTGCACAGAAATCAGAGAGGAACTGTCAAGTGCTGCTGATAAACACAGGCTGTTTTCCAGACTGCAAAAACTGTGAATTTGTCATACATGAACTCTATGCTGGGGCTTTTTCCTAGTCGATTTGGGGGTTTGCAGGGGAGTTCTGAGCTGCAGCTGTAAATATTTGGCTAGCTTTTAAAATCTGTAACTTGGGACTGACAGCAGAATGTCTCATCAAGATGCTCTGTTAGTCTCAAGCCACTTTTTATAGGACTCTGGGAAAGGTTTTCCAAGATGTGCCATGAGAATCCTCTCACTGAGTTTTTCACAGATTTCTTTCTTTTTAGGATCCTCTAGATATTATTGGAATGTAACCATAGAGAAAAATGTTCATTACTAGCAACTTGGTTGTGGACTTTTAATCAGACTTGGATTTCTGGAAATACTACAACATGACTTCAGCTGGGAATGAGATAGGAAGATGGACTCACAGGCAAGGTGGCAGAACTGGGAAGCTGGTAGAGCCTGTGGCCTCTCCTGAAAATGATCATCTTTTGTCAGTGAAGTCAATCAGCAGCATGGGCCATCTCTTGCACCCCCCTGGAAGGGCAGACTCTGCTTACAGCTCTTTCTCAGGAGGATCAAATGTTCCAGAGTACCCCACACCATCGTGCCATGGTGAATATTTCTGTGTGCCTCCAGAGCAGGTCCCGTACATGGACTCAGAATATGTAACAGGAATTTATAATGTCAGTGCTGCACACCCTGACCTCAGATCCCCCCAGCCACACAAGGCACCAGACCTGAGCACCCACAGCAGCTCTCACAGCACCGGTCCCACAGATCACTGTGGGATTCCTCCTACCCAAAGGACTTCAAATCAGGGACCTCCAGCACCTCCTCTGTCCCCTCCCATGCGACTTGACAGCTGTAACATCACTGACAGGCACTTGGAAAAGTCAAGAGGGAGACAAGGCGCTGCAGGGCATGCTGAGAGTAGTGTGCAGCCAGCTCCTGGGGTGCAGGACAGCCAGCTAGCAGAGAGGGATGTTCCATGGACTCAACACAGGGATGCAGTTACAGAGCAAGGCACAGGGCCTAACAGGGAAAAGACCCTGGAAAACAAGGGCCTTTCTTCAGATTTTACAAATGAGGTATCAAAAGGTCAGGCATTAAAGACAGAAGAAAGTGGAGAGTGGAGCCCATCACAACAACCCACAAAGAGAAGCAATCCACACATTTTCAGCAGACCTTCTTCATTCATTTTTCAAGAATATTTAAAGACAGACTCTGTGGTAAATGTCCCCAAAATACTCTCTTCTTATACTTCAGGTCATGCTAATAAAATTCCCAAAGAGATGAACTCCACATCCTATCACCAAGCACATTCCAACCCCGATGCTGTTAATGATACACAGGAAGTCAAACAGTGTCCCAGGGGTGTGCCTAAGCCAAGTGCCAGAGAAGCAGCTCTGCCAAGCACTGTGCCAGGGCCCAGCCAG
Organism: Nicator chloris; assembly: GCA_013400495.1. NCBI lineage: Eukaryota > Metazoa > Chordata > Aves > Passeriformes > Pycnonotidae > Nicator > Nicator chloris. Next base: position 1,644,156 of record WAAE01015860.1, on the reverse strand, counting down.
AGGAAAGAGTCCTTGCCCTGTGCTCAGGGCCCACTCCATGCTGACTGGCATTCAGACATGGAGCAGGATGTGTTTGAGGACAGTTCGGAATTAAAATATATGGAGAATGCTCTTCTAAATAAAAATGCTCCCAGGAAGCTGAACAGTTATGCAGACAAAAATCAGTGCTATGATTCTGAAGGAAAAATTATGAGCAATATTAGGGAACCAGCCCCAAACCAGCAAAACAAAGTGCAGAGATCACCATTGTCCTGCAGCTGCAATGCCACGGAAGTGGAGCGTGAGGAGCTGGATCAGAGAAGGAAGCAGTGCTGTGATGGCACAAGCCAAATGGCTTTTTTCAGACCAAAGGAAGACTCCACACCTCAGTCATTACAAGAAGTTCAGAAAGAAAACCAGGGTAACAACAGCAGTCCCGACCTCAGCACGTGTCTGGAACAAGAGGAACCTCCTGTTGAGAAACACCAGCCTGTATTTCAAACACAGCTCTCAAGACAGCTTCAGGAGGACCATGCTGGTGAACAAATAACCAGGCAGGCAACTCCCATGCTTTACTATCTTTCTGCAGGGAAAACCACCAACAAGGACTCAAGGAGGCCACCAAAGGAAATTCCATCAAGCAGCTATGCTGCCTCAGCACAGTGTCTAGAGATACAAAGAGAAGGCCATCAGCTTCAGAGGAGCAGCCACCACCATCAGTGCAGTGCTGATGATCTCCTGCTCCAGAAAAAAGATCTCATTTTTAGGAATCCTGCCTCATTCACGGAAGATAGTTTCCAGAATGACTATATAGAGAGACTTAAAGTGGCTCAGAGAAAGGTTCTCAAAGAAACCTCCTTTAAAAGAAAAGACTTACAGATGAGTTTGCCTGTCAGACTGAGACAGAAATCCTCTAAAAGGCCATCAGTTGAACACCTTCGGTCCTTCTCGTTATCCAGCGCAAGCGAGGATGCCAAACCTGTTCCTTGCTCCCCTTCTCATCTAGAATCCTTGGAAAGTTGCAATAGAAATGAAGAAATAAGGAGGCCACAAAAGGGTCAAGCAGGGGGAAGGAAAAGGATAACCCAAGAGCAAAAGAAACTGTGCTACTCTGAGCCTGAGAAGCTCAATCACCTAATGGATAAGGAAGTATCATGGAGTCAAGTTAGGGATGAAATCACTGAGCAAGATGCAGTGGCATCCAGGAGAAGGGATCTGGAGAACAGAGGAAGTGCATTTCCCACTTCAAGTGTCTCCAGAACAGAGCTGAAACAAATCCAGCACAGTGCACTGATCAAATACATGGAACGAAAGATCAGCCAAAGACCAGGTGGTTCACAACACCTCCCACTGTATAAGCCACCCCTGCAGAAGAGGCTGTCAAATCCCAAAGGTCCTCCTGGCCAGATTTCCAACTCAAATGGAAGCAGGAAGATGCAAAATGATGAGGTTTTCTGCCAACTTCTCTCTGAACCAAAATCACCAGATGTTTTTCCTCCTTTGCCTTTTGCTCTCCCACTGAACATGACCAGCAGGTACAATCCCAACAAAGGGGACAGGAGCTGTAACAGCAAGTGTCCATCAGCTGAAAGTCTCCCACAGGCAGGGGGTTCTGCATCTGGGAGAGCTCCTGAGAGACCAAAATCCACTCCTTCTTCCACACAGGTAAGAAACTGCCGTTGTGATGACAGAGACAGGGACGCAACATCAACACCCCGAGTCTGTGCAGCAACAACCCCTGGTTATTGTGGGGCAGCTCCTTTTCTAGGGCTTTCAAATTTCCTGTGCTTCCAGACATGATTGGGCAAGGGTCTCAGCTCTGCCCAGCTCGCTGGCCGATGGTGTGGGTGCATCTGTGCCTGCCAGGGGTTGGCTGAGGTCCCTCTGTTTGGGTTTGAATCCCACCTGTCGTTATCCTGCCCGGGAACTTGTTCACTTCAGCCAGGCTGGTCCAGTCTGCTGAGCCAAATTTTCTGTGCAGCTATAGACCAGCCACATCTGTCACAAGAAACCACTAAAAGGGGGCATAAAGAAAGTCAAAAGGGCCTCTGGCACTTGGAAGAGGCATTTGCAGAGAACATGTGCTGTATGCAGGATGAGGCTGTTTGTGCTCCAGCAATCATTACTGTTAATGATGGCAACTTCATTAGAGCTCTATCCCAAAAAAGGTCATTATAAGAATTTTATGAATGACCAATATTTTTTGGCTACTGAATTTGAAAGACAGTAGCTGTCAATATTGTTGAGGACAATAGAGAAGATAAAGGGCCAAAAATTAAATAATTTAACATACCAGTAAAATTACCCTATTGAAGAGACTGGCAAACTTCCACCAATGCTGATTTTCTGAATTGTTATGAGAGTAGAGGCATCCTTTGTTGACAGCTGTTCTTTGGTTTTCTAGGGGAAAAAAATGGATGCTACCTAGGAAGAGCATAATAGCAATTGAATTAATAAAAAAGAGGTAGACAAAAAACACCCCCAAAGATTAAAAAAAAAAAATTGCCCCTAGAAAAAAACAACAACAAACAAACAAAAAACCACACAACAAAACAAACCACAAACAAACAGAAAAGCACAAATCTCAGTGAACCTACTTGAAGATCTACCATCAGCTTCCCTTTCTGGGGTAACAAACATGGGAGTAAAATTAAGCAGCTGCCTCAGCTGAAATGCTGGTCGCCCCCGTGTGCTGTTTTCCCTTCCAGGACACGTGCAGATGTGCCAGAGGTGCAGCAGCGCCATGCCCGCGCTGTGGGAGCTGCCCCGGCATCTCCAGGTAAGGCTTGCGAGCTGTGCCTGGGCACAGCCCGTGTCCCAAGCTGCTCCCCTCCTTCTCCCTCGGGATCCTTCGCTGTCCACATGGGAATATTCACCCGATATTATCTGGGTCAGTCTTTAAAATCGCTTGTGAAGTGGGAAGTGCCAGGTGCCCCTGAGCGGCTGTCCCCACACAGCCACGCTCCATCACATCTCTGGGGTCACAGCTCCCTCATCCGAGCTCTGGAGAAAACAGCATTTCCAACAGCTCGGAGATGCCCAGAGACAGAGAACAGGTGTGATCAGGACTGGTGCAATAGGGAGTTTTGGTGTGTTTTTTTAAAGGAAAAAAAAAAACCCACAAAAAAACCCCCACCAACACCTGTGCCATTTACATATCACTAACTAGGAAGTTTTTGTTTTAACTCTCTATATTTACTGTGCTAGTTTGAGAAGCATCAAGGGAGATAAACATCTGAACTCTGTCTCAGCAAGGCAGTGATGCTGACTCTTTTGTAGTAAAAGAATTTCCTCTCTTTCAAAAATATCCCAGTGGTTTCTGGAGACTTGAATGGCTTATGGAAAAAAAAAAAAATTTTCTTACATTTCCTACTTTGGTAGGTTAGCATAAAAGTGACTGAAAGTTTCAGAGAGAACCATAACATCAGAAACATTTGATTGCAGCTCTTAAACAGTTTGCAAAAAAATATCTGTTACAGAGGGAATGTCTCAAATAAAAGAAAGGCACTGTCTTCTTCCTTACAGTTTCTGTGATCCTGAGAGAAATGGATCCAAGAATCACGAACATAATGACATAACTGGACGTGTGTGTAGTCAGGATAAAAAGGAGCAGACTCCTGAAACCTCTATTCCTGTCCCAAGAGGTGAAAGCAAGGAGGGTGTTCGAGGGGAGGAGGAATGCAGAACTCAGTCTCTGAGTGGGAATGCTGCACACAAGCATCCAGAGCAGCAGCAGCAGCCTGCAGCTTCTCCAGAGCAGGGAAGGCATCTGCACACAGCATCAGCTCAGCCTCACCAAGGAGGCAAAAATGCAGCCAAAGGTTTACCTGCCCAGGAAACATCCATGCACAGCCACCACGATGATGTTCCCCTGGAGAGAGAGACACACCTGCCCAAAAGGAGGCTGCAGACTTCCCAGGACCAGAGATACCAAGAGCTTGCTATGGAGATCATTGCCAAAGACAGTTCTCTGGTGGACATTCTCATGCCTCACCCTCTTAGAAAAACTGCTTTGGACCTGATGGAGGGTTTGTTTCCTGTTAACATTTCCATGCTGGATAAATCACGCAGGAGAAAGGGGAAGGTACAGCATGTGCAGGAGAATGAGTAAGTAGGCAAAACCAATTATCTAGCACTTTGGTCTATTTTAATGTATAGATACTATATGTACTAGTAGTAAGATGAACTTGAGCACGTTGTTTTATTTTTGTTTCATTAGAAAAACATATCACTTTCTGATTTACATTCCAAGAAATGTCTGAGGCTAAGGGTATATGATGGAAGAAAAGTGGTTCAGTGGTTCCTTATTAAAGGGACTGTGACAGACCTAGGCTGCAAATCTTTTGCTCTAGATCTTCTAAAAAAGTAGATCTCCTATGGTGAAAAGAGAGGAGAGTGATCCTGAAGTCAAGATGGATAAAACCATGAATTCAGTGTTTGTGAAGAAAACTGTAAGTGTTTGCTATGGGTATTTATTTTCTGTTCCAATAGGAAAAGTCATGGAGATAGACCAGAAGAATGTCCGAAATCTGAACATGAAACCAAGCGAAGGAGTAAAGATTCTGCCTCTGTGGGAAACCAAGTTCTGAAGAGGAACAGAGACAGCACAAACAAGCTAGATGACATCACATCTAAGAAAGTATGTAGATGACCATCACAAGAACCACTGCTTCTCCATCATGACAGAGAAATTCTTATTATTGTCATTATTGCTATGCATATTTTTATCCCAATAACATTCCACAGGTGACTTTGAATCAATTTTTGCCAGTAGGAGAAGTCCTGGCAAATTGGCATATTGATCATAAATGGTAGTATTTAAATCCTGCTAGATTTGACTCAGATCTCTCATCTATCATAATTAAAGGTTTCCTTGCACAGCCAGCTCCTGTGCAGCAGCAGCAGCAGCAGCAAACTCCCAATTTAACACTCAAATCTAATCTCAAAATCTGTAAAATAAATTAGAACTGGCAGCCTAAGTAAGAAATATTCTTTACTCTGAGAGCTGGCAGCAGCTTCTGCACATTCCAGTGTCCAACTAATTCCATATATGCAGAGAATGGGGGACGTAGCTGGACAGTGATAGAAGCATGGAGCTTGGAAGGGTGATTATGTAGCTTTGCAGAGTTAAGTGGGCTTTTTCCCCTGGCCATGCTCCATCTCAGGTAATGACAATCTGCCTTCCTGAAGCTCCTCCTGCTGTGGACATTACCTGCTGTCTTACTGCTGCTCCTGCTCATGGTGGCATTGTCCAACTCCCAAAGAAGCTGATGGTGTGCTCCCACTCAAGTCTTGAGGCGTATTTCCATATAATTTCCCTATGAAACAGCCTCCTCTGATTACTTTTCTACCCAGGCACCGTGGCTTGCTTGAATTGCCCATTGTTGGAACTGACTTTTTCTGTGCACATAAGTGAAATTCCAATCAGTTCTTCCAAAGCTTGGTACAGAGCTGGGACTTCATGCTCGTGTCTTAGAACAACAACTCTGTGTAATCATGTTGTAATCTTTATTGCAGTTCCCTTCTGACTGACTGGAAGCTCTCTGAGTCAGAGAATATATCACCAGCTAAGGTGATTACCAGTAATTTGCTTTTCAGAATTTGAGAAATAAGTACATCTTAGAAAATCTTGCTGCTTTTTTTCCGCTTTTTTTCTTTCCTGTAGCTTTAAATTATTTTAAAAGACAGCGTGAAGAAAATCCATTCTCTAGAACTGATAAGGGTTCTCTTTGGCAGTAACAATCTCTGTGATTGTTTGTTTTTTTTCCTTCATTTTGCAGCTGGAACTCATGGCCAGCCTCCAATCCAGGCTGCAGGCGCTGTGGGAGGAACAGGAGCTGGTTCTCTTGGAAGTCAGGGAATGTGCCAGGTGGGGTGAGGAGCTGGAGGTCATGGTGAGGGACCTCTGCAAGCCCAATGAATTTGAGCGCTACATGATGTTCATTGGGGACCTGGAGAAGGTGGTGAGCCTCTTGCTCTGCTTGTCCAGCCGCCTCGCCCGAGTGCAGAATGCCATCAGCAGGATGGATGGCAACACAGAGGCTGAGGAGAAGGTGAGTGACAGCACAGGTGTTGAATTTGTTTGGTTCACTTCTTTCCGGGTGCAGCTATGCTCACTCATTTGTCTGACAGCTTGTTGAGCTTGTTAGTTGTACATTAACCCAGCCAGCCGCTGCCCAGGCAGTGTTTGGGTCCCAGGATGGGCCGTGTCCCCACGGCTGAAGCAGAGCAGGTTTCTGCTGAGGACCAGGGTGCAGTGCTGGAGCACAGGAGTGCAGAGGGAGCCTGGTGCTGGGGGCCAACAGCAAAACCTTGAGAGCTCCAAGCCAGAGGGGTGGCCTTTGGACCCTTGAGCTTCTCCCTGGGGACTAGCTCCAAACCTGGGCTTCACAGGGCTTTGTGTGGGCTTATTTCTCCACTGGTGATTGCACTGCATTAATTACTGCCTTTGAAATCGTATTTCACTAAATGGGTTTGTCCTAGCAAGCAGGAAGGCGTGGTCATAACTTGAGATAAAACTCACTGTAGTTTAACTCAACTAGCCAGGTTTGATGGAAAATGAGGAATTGTCTCATGTCACCAGGAAATAATTTCAACTCTTGGAAAGTCTCCTTTTTGCTGAAGAAGAAAAGCCAAATTTATCCCAGGAATTATGCTTCCCCACTATTCTTATTGCTCTTAGACATGTTTTTATCAACAAAATACATGGTGTTATCTCTCTTTTGGAAATTGGAAAGGCATAGAGTTAGAATAACTGGGATTTTCTGGAGCTGCTGACCTGTATCTCTGGAGGCTTATCATAGTTCACACACAGAATAGCACTAAAAAGGTCCTTCCATGCACAGTGACATGGAGAGCCAGGATTCACCTCTTCCAAAATGTCAGTTGTGTTAATGTGAATGATTTTAAGCAGTATTTCATACTTACTTTCACTTTATGATAGGCAGGGAGGGTGTCATTTCTCTAGTATTACATTTATACTCTTCATAGGAAACACATTTAAATAATTTATTCAAATATTTGAATAAAATGCCTAATAAAGACTTGGTTAAGTGCCAACATATTTAACAACCATCTCCCACTAACTGCATTTGCCCTCATGTCAGCAAAACCAGCAGTCTCAATCTTTGGCTCCATTTTTAGGGTGTCAGTAGTGACCATTGTTCTGTGCTCTATTTATGGATACTGTCCTGGAACAGGACATTTTCCAGCAGTGTAATCTCTATGAAAATTCTTACAGCTGAATGAGAATTAGCTAAAGGTGAAAGGTATAAAAATCCTGTAGAACAAGCAAGGCCCAACTCTTTAAAAGAAGCCTTTGATGAACAGTTACTGTCTACATCACCGTTATTTTATCACACTGATGCCTTTTTGTAGGTCTTAAAAATTGAGAGCCAGACACAGTTCAGGGATAAAGGGTTTTTAGCTCGGTGTTTAATAAGGATCTTGATGGTGCACCGCTTTGCTAAGGTGGAGCGCACCGAAATGCGCGCACATGATAGATCACGTTCACAATTTATAGACCTTACAAATTAGCATATCTAACAAAGATGCCCCAATGGGAGGCTTGGATGAATCGTGTGATCTCCCCCCATCCTGAGGAATTCCCCCCTGGACGGGCTAAATCATAGGTTACAGGATGTGTTCCAGAGGGAGCCTTGTTTCTTAAGAGAGTGTAGGGCTTTCTGGCCTCCAGCTGCGAGGTCTCTGGGGTGTTTGGTCTCTTGGCTTAACAGAATACCAGGCCTATGCTAAGTTATCAGACTTAACAAATTACAAGGATGCATGCTTAGAGTACTGAGGATGTATAAAAGGTATAAAAAGAAAAGGCAAAAAATCAGCTTTGCATCAGCATGGACCTTTTCATAGAAGCCACTCTATCTTTTTAATATGCCAGTGGCACTCTGGCCACATGCAACGCACAAAACCCAGAGATACGTGCCTTAAAGAGCTTCTAATTCAATGAAGATTGTTACAGGATACTTTAAAATTACCAGAATGTTAAGTATATTGATTTTTTTCATGAGGGCAGCATAGGAGAAGTGAGCCTTGATGGCATTTACTGTGTGTTTAACTTACAAGCCACAAGAATGAGTAATTCAATTGAGAAAAAACTCAGGTGGAACACAAAGCCCACAGGAGGAAGTAATTAAATTAAATCGACTGTGGCTTCCAAATGAAGAAATAGAGTCTGCCAGGAATGATGGGTTCTCATGGTGTGCTGCTTTGTTTTTTGATTCCATCAGCAATCGCTGAATGAACGGCACGAGCTCTTGTCTCGACAGCGGGAAGATGCAAAGGACCTGAAGGAGAATCTGGACCGGAGAGAACGTGTGGTCTCTGGAATCCTTGCCAAATACCTGACAGAGGAGCAGCTCCAGGACTATCAGCACTTTGTTCAAGTCAAGACCTCCTTGCTGATTGAACAGAAGGACCTCGAAGAGCAGATTAAATTTTTTGAAGAACAATTAGAAAATCTCGAGCAAAGCATCCCCATCTAACACCCACCACCAGGCCAGACATTTTTATATGTTATTTGTGATGTTTCCCTGGAAATCCACAGGCACTCTCCTCACAGGGCTCAGTTTGATGGATTCTTCCAATCCTGTTTGTGCCACAGCATTGACAAGTGTTTAGATGCTCTGGGATGCTCTAGGCACACTCTGGACATGCCCTCCACTTGGACAGTGTCTCACAGTGTGTAGCAAACTGCCTTGTGGACATGACTGATAGGATTCATTGCTCCTATTAACTGAATGTGTATTTCCCCCTTCTTCTTGTCTGTCCATCTGTTTCCAGATTGACATCATCTCAATAAAAGAACCATACAAATATTTGCCTCTTGTGGGTGGGTTGAGTGTTTGAAATGAAAAATTATGTGGGTGTTCAGATTTGAATTAGTGGTTGCACAAAGCCATAGGAAATGTTATGGACCATTTCAGTGAAACTCTTGCACTTATTTCTACTGCTTGTATGTGTGACACAGTATAAATACACTGTAATGAAAGAAAATAATTACTTCCTTTCTTGACAGTTGTCACCCATGGGTCTTTCCTGTCTCTGTGTAATCCTGGTAGGCTAGGTAGGTAACCTCAGAGGAGGTTAGAAAAAGGGTGGTCTTCACTGACATCAAAGAGCCACTCAGTGATGTAGCCAGTTTAAATGAACAGTTTTGGGAATCATAAACTCTGAGCTTATTCCTGCACAGTCCTTGCTGTGCTTTTGAAGAATTTATTTTTCAAGCAGCACCTTCAGGGGGTTGTTTTTAGCTCGTTTTCAATTGTTCCCCCTGAACATGGGGGAAAAGCTCTGCTGCAGACTGGGCCAGGAGGAACCACTGGAAGAGATTATTCAGTTTCAACGAGACTTTATATAAATCCCTTGGCAAAAATCTTTTAAGCCAGTGTTTGCATTGAGTCAAACCAGTGATGTTGCTGTATTTAAAATCTCAGTGTGTTTTCTTTGCAAGAATTCAGTGAGAACAATATGCAGCCTAAACTACATAACTAGACCATGAATAAGGCATCAACTAATTAAACTCAGGTTTCTTCCACAGCCAAAACAGATGTTCATTGTGCCATAACACTGGGCTTTACCAAGAAATGTTTTACTAGTGGTGTGTGTCCTGGCTGCAGTAAGTATCACCACCACTGAGAGAAGCTGTCCTGTTCCTGAGGAATCTTCTTTGGAATTGCATGTCACTGGGCACAAGAACTCTGGGAGCACAGTGACCAAGCTGCCAAGTGTACTGTGGTTGTCTTAACACTTGAGGGAAAACGGCCACACACTGTAGATCCTGTGAGTAATCTGCACAGTGGTTCTCAGACGGCCATAAATACAGGCTCTTAATACATGGATCTGAAAGCTGCCTTTTGAAAATGGTCTTTAAAATAACAGAAGCTATGTTAATGGAGTCAGTGGAGAATTTATAAAATACAAGTACGGTTAAATGAGCTGTTTACATAATTTGAGAAGCCTGACTTGAAGGTGCACTTTATTCCTATTATTCCTAGTTGAGGGGAAAACACCTGATTGAAAATAGATGGCTTGTAATTGAAGCTAATGCTTTCAAGGGGAAAAATGGGCCTGCCCTGTTTAGCTCATCTTTTTAGGGCATTGGGCCATGAGGGCAATTGCTACCCTGTCCATAACTGGCACTCACACATATGTTTCAAAGAGCAATAATTAAAAATAACTTTTACTCTGTTAAGGAAAAAGAAATAGACTCCTTGGTACAGTGTTAGACTGTAAATTCCAGGCAAAGTGAAAAATGGATACGGTGACGGCATCAGAACCTCTCTGCAGGCAAGCAGAGATCCCCTTTTAAAGCACCAGCAGGTCTGGATTGTCAGGTGGGTCTCAGTTTTGATACTGATCGTTTGTTAAAAAATTATTAGGAGGGTAATGGTGAAAGGTCATGCTGAACCTCAGCCACGTGCAGCATTCCTGGCACACCAACGTACTAAGCCATGGTAAGTGTCCCTTTCTGCTCCAGTCAGTTGTGGCCTCTGAAAGTACAGATTTAAACCAAGAAATAGTTTAGGCACGTGCTCTTAGGTCCTACTGCCTTTTGCTGAAAGTTTGGTATTTAGAGCACTAGTTACAACCCCCTACCAGCACATGGCAGTTTTTTCCCCACCTTCAAGTCATGCAGCATAGGAGGCCAGAAATGCAGAGCATCTTCATTTTACAACACTGTGATCCCACACTGCTCCACACAGTTTTTTCTGACCCTTTACCATCAGAAGACAAATTTAAGACTTGAACTCTCAGTAGCAGTAACCGGTGGTCTTCTTGGGGCAGCAGATCCACAGAGATTATGGAAATAAAATCCTGTGCAGTGCTTGTATATAATTACCGCTCACAGCACTACTCACCAGCCTGCCATTTGTGACTCCTGCAGCAATGGCACCGAGTTACCTCTGACCGGAGCCCTCGGAAAGCCCCTTCAAGAGACTTCTGCACCTCGGCACCGCCCCCATGCTGGGCGACTTCTTATGTAAACGAAGTCAGGTTGTGTGAGTTGGGAAAATGCAAGGAATGAAGAACCTGCCTGACCCTCTGGGAGAGCAGGCAGGAATCCCCCGCCGCCGCCCAGCCTTGGGAGTCTCCTGCTGCTGCCTGCCAGCCTGATACTTCCACAGGTAAAGCATAATGTGAGCCCAGCTCCATGGAGAATTGTAATCGGAGCCCTGCGGGGAGCTGTCTCTATGAATTAATGACAGCTGCATCCAGGAGAGTGCAGAACAGCACCGCCGAGGAGAAGGAGGAGCTGAAAGAGGCAAAATGCAGGCGCCCCGATCTCCCTGTGGGGTGCCGGCGGTGGGAGGCTGGTGGGATTCCAGGAACGCTCTCTGCATCTCGCTTGGCCACCCACACACAACTGGCGTGAGGGGAGACTGCAATAGCTTCTGTTGTGCTAGGCAGAAGCAGGTGGGGATTTTGGGACGCCTTGTATTGCCCGAGGCAGAGGATGAGCCTGTGGTGCAGGTGCAGAGCGGTCAGCAGCAGCAGCAGCAGCTGACAGCCCTGTCCTGGCAGCAACTGAGAGATTTTAGACACAGTAGCTCGTTCAGAACTTCATTTAACATCCACTGCAATGTGTGGGAGTCACTGCTGAACCAGGAGCTGCTGTTTCAGCCTCTTGGGCTCTAAATTGAAGGATTTAAATTACTTTGTTTTAAACCCCAGCCCCATTTTCTTCACTGGGGTGTTACGCTGGGGACTTCTGCATGTGGAACTAATTAAGGAGCAGAGAGCTGCAGGAGTTAATGCAAATGTACTCTGCAAAAGGATTTATTTGGTGCTTTTGAGAGCTGCATTTAATAAGTAGAAGGATGTTCTCTCTGGTTTGAGAATTCATGGCAACCATCTGAACAAATTTTTTAAAATAAACTCAGAGCAGCATTGCAAAACTAATCTGTGCCTGGAGGGAGCCCACATACACATTAAAGAATAATCAGCCTGTAGGAATTGTGCAACCTCTGGGGTTCACAAAAGGCTCTCGAGAAGCAGCACTTGAATTTCACTACTAAATGAAGAAAGGCATTAAATGTTATCAGAGACTCTAAAATACCACCTGAGCCTTGAAGCTGAGTCATCTCATAGATAAATCCACAGAGAGAGAACATGGGCTGCTCTGATAGTCTTTAGAGATTAAGAGAAATTTCTAAAAATATAAATAAAGACCCAGAGGTCTTTCTAATGGGCTCAGCCCATGGTGGAAGAGCAAGAACATCCCAAACTACCTCAAAAGAGAACCACTTGTGAAACAATCTCTCCAGAGATCCCTGCCCTGTGACAGCTCCTGATGGCATGGCTGGTGCCTGCAGGACCCCTTTCTGGGTTTCATCTGTTCCCTGCTGAGTGCAGGGTCAGCATCACCTGATGTCACAGTGGCTGCTTGGAGAGGTCTGGTCCAGAGCCAATCCCAGCCTGGAGTGAAGCTCTAGTTCTTTGTTGCAAAGGGAAAAGCTACCATGAGAGAGTGGTGGAAGAAAATACAACACAAAAATCATGGTGAGAAAGTCTGTACTGCTGCCATTTGTTATTGTGACCACATTGGTAAATCTTATTGGTGTGACCATCTGCCTCATGCAGGAGCCTGTGGGTGAGGACACCAGGGAAGGCCTGGCACCCCAATACCATGACCTCACATCAAGGGCTTGTGCATTTGGGTATCAGGTTCTATTCAGTGGAAATGAACATTATTTGGTTTGTATCAGCTGTGACTCCACGATGCTTGCTGTGCTTCTCAGCTGGAGTCTCTCACCTTGTCTGGAGGGTCTCAAGGTGATGGGGTGGATGGTTTTCCTCTTGGGAAATGGTGGTTTGGGTTTGGCTAAGAACTGATGCTTTCAGGTGAAGAAAAGGAGTAATGCTGTACCTGGGACAAATATAGAGAAGAAGTTCTACTGAGAAAGGGAAAGTTGAACACTGCCAGCATCATTTTTATTGTGCACATCTCTATTTTCACAGAAAGGGAAGATGATGTACTAAAGCTGTGCTAATATTAACAGCATGGATCTGTTTTGCCCGGTTCGAGGTTACACACACAGTATAAAGGCTCAGTGTGCTTAACGACTTGCTTTGTCTTATAAATTACTGAAATAAACCTTGAAACTGGAATAGAAATATTCTTCATTAGGATGCAGAGCTTTTGATCTGTGCTGTCCTGCTCTGTCCCTGCTCTCTCCCTGCAGGAAACAAACACCACACTGTTTGTGCCCATGTTACATGCTGGCCAAGTCCCTGTTAACAACCTCTTAATTTGGGGAGTCCCACTATACTCCCAACAACTGGAAAGGGCAAAACTTGCCATGTTGCCATTTTATTCAGATTAATATGCAAATCAGGAAGCAAATACATCCAAGGAATGTAGGTCATGGTGGAAACGAAGAGAGGGAGCAAGCTATGAGCAATGGGGAATTAGGGGACTGTCTAGAAATGCTTCCTCTACCTCCAGCTGGTGACTGCAGCTCCCACTGGTCTTTTGGAGTTACTGTGACTCTTCCACTGGACCGTGGGTTTGTGATGAAGCTAAAATCTGATTAAGACTCCTCTGCAGTGCAGGAGCGGCATTTCCTGGGTTTTCATAGTCCCCATTTCTGCACGGCACTCACAAGGTAACAGAGACAGCCAAAAACCTCTGTGAGCCTGACCACAACCACACTGCCTCACACTGCTCACACAGCCACATCCGGGAGGACAAAGTCTGTCCCTTTGTGCAGAACCGTGGTTTAAGGTTTGTTTGCAGAGCTCTTCAGAGCAGGTTTTTTAGCTGATACTCCTCAGAAAAAAATGTGCCAAGGAACAGACAAACCAAGCCAGGCAGATTGAGCCAGGGTCAGGCAAACAGTAGCTTTCCTGATCCCTAGTGCTGCTGAACTAAACCCTGAGCTAGTTTTTATTTGTGTAGGCACTCCACTGAATGCACATTCACAGGGTGGGGGAATGACACTGCTCATGCTGCCTACAGCTCTCAAAACATTATCTCGATTTTAATTTGCATATCAGTACTGACTGTGTGCTTTAAAGAAGTGACCAAGGTGATTATCTACATTTTATAGCAGGAAGACTGAGACATGCTGAGAGGGCAGACTAGTAACCAAGGCAAAATACCACCAAGCTGCTGAGTCCTGCTCCTGTGCCTGACCTGTGCCTTCCCTCTCCAGCCTTCCCTACCACTAAGCCCTCTCCAAGGGACAGGAACAGAGCCGGGAGGGAAGGGGGGCCTTCAGGTTTTTTGGTTTTTACCTTTCCTGCTATTAGCTTTGATGGTGCCTTGGGCAGCTCCCAGCTCTGTGCTGGGCCAGGGATTCAAAGGCTGCATGTCCAACCCATGGCACAGCCCCTGCCCCGGGCCAGTGTGCTGAGAACCCAGACCTCCTCTCAGCTGCTCCTGGCTAACTTCCTGGTTAAACTTCACCGCTGTCATTCGTTCAGGTGAAAATCCTACTGCATTCAGCCACATCTGACCTTGAAAATGAGAATTAGGGAGAATCAGTCAAGCTGAGGGATTCATAACAGTCCTGCTTTAGCCTCTTGCAGAAAAACACTGTCATGATCACTCATCGCCCTACAGTGTCCCTTCCCACAGTTTAAAGGGTGACATTAGAGCCCAAAACCCAGCCAGGCTGACGGACTGGTTTTACTTCAAACTAAAGGCACTATATATACCTGTAAGATTACAGCAGTGCGTTCTCAATACCTCTCCGTATTCGTCTGCACCTCAAGTTGCACTGCACTTCATGTACTCATCCCAGCCTGCCTGAATGCTATCTTTTCCTTCATCGGCTCAACAAGGAGGAATGAGCTGAGTCACTGCACAAACTTGCCGGCAGAGCCTGGCCCGGCCTACCCCGCCCACAGCACCGGCCTTGTGAGCTCCCCACCTTTGTGACCACCCTCCTGCCAAGCCTCCAGCACTCCCTGGGGAATGCTGGAAGAGGGCCCTTGCTGCCGGGCATTTTACTATCACATCAACTAATTGCTTCCATGCCTCTGAGGAAGTAGCGCAGAATTTTCTTGATATGTGTTGCAATGAAGTCTTTTCTCAGCTGTGACTTCTTTGACAGAGCAATAGAGAAGCAATGAAACCTTCTCCCTACTTCCCCAGGGGGGAAATCACAACCACGCTCCCCAGATTAGTCAGGTGGGGGTTTTAAACACAAAATACTCCATCCTTGAACCCTGCCTCGGGCTCATGTTGGCTTGACTCTGAATGAGCACTCATGTTCAGCAGTGTTGTTTGAACAGGTATCAAGCATATACCCATAATTATTGAACAAACTTCTCAATAAGGCCAAGCCAAACTGAAGTGTTTGCAATTCCCACAGGAACAGAATGCTTTCACCAGGCAGTGTCAGTGCCTCAGAGCTAACGTGAATGCACACATACACTTCTGTGGTTCCAGGGGAGGGCAAAAAAAAATTCTATGTGCATACACTTAGAAAGACAGTTTAAAACAGAGCCCTGTTTTTCCCAGAACTCTGCAAGCTGACAGGGTGCAGCACAAATCAAGGCTTCAAAGGACCACACTGGGCAATGGTCACACCAACAGCTAGAGAGCAAATTGGATTTTATTTTTTTTTAAACCCTACTCCAGATATAGAAGTCATAAGGTGCTTGATCATTAACCTTTGCTTAACAACTTAATTAGTTCAATCCAGAAGCAGACCGGTGCAGAATTATCCAGTCTCTTCCTAGAACAGGTGCATCAGACCTAGCTGCAACCTCTGATCACGCTCCCAACGAATGTCACCAACTCCAGGAACTTCAGGGAGAGTGTTTTGAAGTAATAAGGGCAGTGCCTCCATCTTCAGTCCTACAGCATTCCTTGTGAGTGTTTGGGACAAGCCAATTAGAACCAATTACAAGTACTAGGTTTAATGCAAGGCAGAAAAAACCAAAACATTCCTAAGTCACTGACTTGGAAGGAAAGGCAAAGCATGCAAACTAGTGTTTCAATGCAGAAACCCAAACAGAGCCAGAGCAGCATTGCTCTCACCTTCTGCACGTCTCAATGATACAGGTTCTAGTCACAGTTTGGGAGAAAACATGCTGGTTTAGCAGACTTGCCCCAGAAGTCGGACAGTTTCTGTTCACAGCTCTGCCTCTTTGCACTAACTTTAACCAAGCAGTAATTAAAAAAAATAATCATCTTACTGCAAACCTAACATGCAGTTAGCATGCTTTTTGAGCTATGTGTAGTTCTATATATAGAACAATTATGTTTAGCATATAAAATAAGAAGTGTTCATTTTAGGTCAATGATTCATGCTGTTGAGATAAACACTGCTTCAAGAGGTCATGCAGAGGTTCTATCTACCATGAAACACCTAACATTACATAAAGCCCAATGTTTATAAATATTTATTGTAAACAGGTCAAAATGGGCCAAGTTTTAAACAAAAAGAATCAGACATACAAGCCTAACTTTGTTTCCAGTTGGTTGCTCAGAAACTCTGACAGATCCAATTCCCAGTTTTTCACTATCAACAAGGGTTTCAGCTTGTTGATTGAACTACAGTCAAGTTTAAATGTTCACAGTATCATCAAGACATGGTAAGTACCACCTGGTCAAAAAGCCTTTCAAGAAAAGAGAAAAACTTAAACCACTAGCCAAGCTATCAAACTGAGGTAGACAAGTCATGGTGATTTGAGTGCTGAAGGTCAGGGTCTATCTTTTTAAGTAATTCATCTAATAAAATGCATCAGGCAACAATTGAGATTGTTATGTTAGTATTTCTCATGTAAAATAGTGAGTGAGAAACTCTCGAAATGAGAAACTTTGTTTTGAAAAAGTATACAATTTTTGTAAATAGAAATATCCTTCTTCTGCTACCAAAATAATCAGAAACATCATAGAAAACTATGCATCTTTCCTCTGATAATTTAATCATTAGATAACAAGCCTTGTTATAAAGTAGCCAGCTACGAGCTTGCTGTTCACAGTGTAAAATATGCTATCCTTCTCCTTGCTTCTGCTCTCCAGATGAACACAGATCAAGAAGGCTGTACCTCAGGCATTTTGACCTGTCCACACAGACATAAGCTGTTTTAGTTTTTCAGCCATTAAGTATGAAGTTTGTGGTCTCTCTCCACAAAATCGGCATGATGGCACATACAGCATGGATAGCACTTCCCGACAGCTCCCTTTCCACAGGCACCTGGGGCTGGGTTTCATGCCGTGGGCTTTGGATGTAGACCCTATCACTGATTCAGTTAAACATCCAAAAAGACAGACACAGAGAGAAAAAATCCAAACTGCTTCTGCAAGAGAAAGCTAAGACACCAGCCGTGCTATTAAACCATTTGGATCACAGTAAGGCAGAGGCTAGTGGCCAAAGAATAGCTCAGAAACGGGTCTGCGTTTCACAACAACCTCTTCCTCGTCCTCTGCTACCTCAGAGAGTGAGGAATATGAAGGGAAGCCCCCTCTGATCTTTGGCTTCCTCCTTGGGCCCGTAGTGGCAGTCAGAAGCTTGTTTAAAGTTGAGGGCTTCCTTAAACCTTTGGTGAGATCATAGAAAGCCATGTCATCGGATATGACTCCCAGGAATGTGCTAGTGGAGCTCAAGATTGAAGTCGCAAGCTTTGTAGACTTCTTGATGGGCACGGAGCGCTCCATGTTTTGGGAAAGGCTGGGGTCCCCCAGCAAGCGCCTGATTGTAAGGGACGTCCCTTCCTTTAAGTACTGGTGCGGCTTCTTCCCACTGTAGTCCCTCAGGTCAGTCTTGGCATGGTAGCTGTAGACGAGCATGGTGATGATCTTGTCCTGGCCGTGTATAGCAGCCAGGTGCAGTGCCGTGTAGCCACCATGCGACCTGGCATCCACATTGACACGGGACCCGCCCTTCTCGGCCGCTCGGATGATGTTGGTCACCATGTCGCAGTTGCCGCTCTTGGCGGCCCAGTGCAAGGCGGTGAAGCCGGAGATGAAGTCCCTGCGAGCCGCCAGGCTGGCGTCGCCCAGTAGCAGCCCGTGGAGCTGCTGTGTCCACTGCCCGTCGGCCGCCAGCACCAGCCACTGGTGCTCCGCCTGCTCCAGCGGCACCACCGTCTCCTCGCTGGCCCGGTGGTTCTTGGGCACCCTCCGCAGCCCCGGCGAGCGGTACCCGGCCTCCTCGTCCAGCGGCGGGGGGGACAGCGGGCTGGCCGCCTCCTCGGGCGGCCCCGGGGCGGCGGCGAGGGGCTGCACGAAGCGCACGGGCAGCATGCAGGGCTTGGGCGGCGGCTCCCGCCGGGCGCCCCCCGCGCCGCCGGGCAGGGGCACCCCGCCGCCGCCGCCCTGGAACAGGCCCCGCAGCTCGGCCACGGCCCGCGGCCCCGGCGGCTCCTCGGGGGGCGTCCCGGCGGGCTCCGGGTCGCGGACGGGAACCGGGACAGGGACGGGAACCGGGACAGGGACGGGAACCGGGACAGGGGCGCCGGCATCGCCCCCCGCCGGCGGGGCAGCGCGCAGCCGCTGCTTCAGCACCACGAACTTGACGCCGTCGATCTCCTTCACCGTGGCCACGGCGTTCACCGCCGCCTTGAACCGCTCCCGCCGCGCCGCCCGCCCCTCCGCCTCCCCGGCATCGGCACCGGCATCGGCACCGGCACGGGCCCCGCCGGCCTCCAGCAGCGGCCGGAAGGCGCTCACCAGCTCGGAGTTGCGCACCCGCCCGCCGCGCTCCCTCAGGAAACCCATCACTGCCTCCGCGCTGATGTCGAGCTCCGCCATCCCGCCGCCACAGGTGGTGGTGGTGGAACCGCCGCCGCGCCTGCCGCCTCTGCACGACGTAGGATGCCGGGGGCCCGCGGGGGTGGCTGGGGCTGGCGGGCGGGAGGCACCTGCTGCGGCCAGCCCGTCCCCCGCGGCCGCTCNCACGGACCCGGCCCGGGCTGCGGGAGCGCGGGGTGCCGGCTGACACGGACCCGGCCCGGGCTGCGGGAGCGCGGGGTGCCGGCTGACACGGACCCGGCCCGGGCTGCGGGAGCGCGGGGCGCCGGCTGACACGGACCCGGCCCGGGCTGCGGGAGCGCGGGGTGTTGGCTGACACGGACCCGGCCCCGACCCAAGAGTCGGTGAGGGAGCGACGGTATCGGAGACTCCTCGGGCAGGACCCAACGCTTCATCCATTTACTCGTCTTCCAGCTTCCTAAAACGATTGTTTTGTTGTTGTTGTTTGGAGTTTTTTGTTTGCTTTGGTTTTTGTTTTGTTTCAGTAGCAAATAAGTGGAGCAGCATTGGGTAGAAATCACTCTGCAGAGTTTGGTCTCCATTCCTGGAAAAACCTCAGGTGTTCTATGGGACCTTGGACCCTGCTGGGCAAGAGGCTGATGCCTCAAAATTAGTCAGAAGATGGGTGGATGGGTCAGTCTTTTGAAATACGCTCACCTCTATGTGATACTATATACAATCATATATATATATATATATATAATCATATCTTATTATCGGTGTCTTTTACCTATATTGCATCTACAATGTGGATGCATGTGTCTGTTTAAACAATGAAATATTTACAGCATGGCTGCATCTGTTCATGTCCACCAGGAGAAGAGAGAGCTTCTCTTTTTATAGAGAAGCTGTCTCTGCTGTCTTATCAATTACTTGTGCATAAGCATTTAACATTACTATTCTCTGCTCTACAGGAGAAAATAAATCCCAGAAAAGTGCTTTTCCCCAGGCAAAGTAGGATGACTGAGGACCTCTTGGAGGGGTGTTCAGCCTGCAAACTTGTTTTCTCCTCCTCTGAATGTTGCAGTTAAGATTACTAAATTGATGCCTGAACAGTTTGTCTAGAAGAGCAAGAGAAACTGAAAACAGAATGAACAGTCAGTGTGGTATGAAGACAGATAAAAGTAACTGTATGAGGATGGATAAGAAAAAGCAAATAGATTTGGAGTTGTTTCCAGTCTGACAGCTTAATAAAATAGAATGTCCTTTTACAACCAAGCGACCTGCCTAGTAGGGAAGTCTGGGGATGTAGTCTACCTGGACTTCAGCAAAGCCTTCAATATTTTCTCCCACAGCATTCTCCTGGACATGCTGGCAGCCCATGGCTTGGACCCTACTCTTCTCTAAAGGGTTAAAAACTGTCAAATGGCTGAGCCCAGAGAGTGGTGGTGGATGGTGCCACATTAAGTTGGTGACTGGTCACTAGTGGGGTTCCCCAGGGCTCAGTATTGAGCCCAGTCCTGTTTAATATTTTTATTAATCATCTGGACAAGGGGCTGGAGACCACCCTCAGTAAGTTTGCAGATGACATCAAGTTGGGTGGGAGGGTTGATCTGCTGGAGGATAAGGTGGCTCTGCAGAGGGATCTGGACAGGCTGGATCAATGGGCTGAGGCAAACGGGTGAGGGTCAACAAGGCAAAATGACAGGTCCTACACTTCAGCCACAGCAGCCCCCTGCAGAGCTACAGGCTGGGGGCAGAATGGCTGGAAAGCATCCCACTGGAAAAGAACCTGGAGGTGCTGGTTGGCAGTGGCTGAGTGTGAGAACAGGTGGGCAAGAAGGCCAGTGGTATCCTGGCCTGTATCAGCAACAGTGTGGCCAGCAAGACCAGGGCAGGTCTGGTACTCTGATACCAGGGCAGGGCAGGTACTCAGCACTGGTGAGGCCACACCTCGAGTGCTGTGTCCAGTTCTGGGCCCCCCAGTTCAGGAAGGACTTTGAGGTGCTCCAGGTTTTTAGCCTGGGGAGACCTTATCGCTCTACAAGTACTTGAAAGGAGGCTGTACAAAGGTGGGGTTTGGCCTTTTCTTCCAGGCAACCAGTGACAGGACAAGAGGAAATGGCCTTAAGCTGCACCAGGGGAGGTTCAGGTTGGGCATCAGAAGGAATTTCTTTACAGTAAAGATTTCAAAGCCTGGAATGGTCTGCCCAGGAGGTGGTGGGGTCTCCATCCCCAAAGTGTTCAAGGCAAGACTGGACATAGCACTTAGTGCTATGGCTTAGTATACAAGGTGGTGTTTAGTCAAAGGCTGGACTTGATGATCTTGGAGGTGTTTTCCAACTTCAACGATTCTGTGATCAGTCTGTGTCAAAGTCTCCCATGTTGAAGGCCATGTGAGGTGTGTCCTCCTCACTGATGCTGACTTCCCTTCTACCTCTTACTTGCTTTTACTGAGGGTAGAAGAGCCTTTCCCCACAGACTGCATTTGGCATTCTTTCCCCTGCTCTCTCCGTCTTTGTGCAAATGTCTGTAAAACTATTTCATCTTTTGCTAACGAGCTGGCACTGAACCAGTTCCTCAAAATAATTTTGCTGCTCTAATGCTCTTTCACATAATACTAGTGTGTAATCTTCTTGTATTAGTTCTGTGTTTCTATGTGAATTGCACACCTCTTATTGCTGCCTTTTCACATGGCCTGAACAGAAACCTTGCTCTTGCTGAGGCAACCACTTGAGCAGTGTTCTGCTCTATAGCTCATGGCATTGCCTGCCCTATGTAGAGAGCTAAAAATGACCCTGCATCCAAATACTAATTGCTGTGCCTTGCTTTCACTGTTCAGATCCTTACTAGAATCCCTTGCAGGCATAAGAAAATCTCAGCAGTCTGTGATTTTTGAATTGCAGACTTTCAGCTGTACCCTAGGATTATAGTTCATATCTGCAAATGAGAGCGAGGAGGAGGGAAAATGATTCAGAAGAACAGGCTCTTATAGGAACATTTTCTTATGTTACACATGTTAAGGGAGAAGTTGCTCCAGTTGCTTGAATTGGTTCAAGCATGGGGTGGGGGGAGAGGGGGAGGTCTCAAGCTCACTGCACTCTGTCCCTGTGTGCACAGCATCACACCCCTGCACCCCTGTATCCTTTGAGACCCACAAGGGTGCTGTCACATCCCACCTGTCTTGTCCCCAGCCCAGCACCATTCCTGCAGAGGGATCTCCCTGCACCAGGCTCCCGGGACACCTCACTGCTCCGCACCCACACAGCCAAGCCTCTCCAAGCGCTGGCATTGGGTCAAGGTCCAAAAACAGGGGAGTTACTGAGACTGTTCCCCTCTGCAGATCCTGGCCTTCCCCATTGCTGCAGAGCAGAAGGACTCAGAGCCAGGAGGTCATAGAGAGGAGACAGGATGTTTACATATGCACCTCGTGCCATGCAAAGTCTGAACTGGTTGCTCCGGTTTAACTGCCCTGACACAATGACCTTTTTGCACAGGTCATGCCTCCAGCCATCTGTCCCACAGAACTCTCTTCATGGGCAACCCATGGCATGTGGTTGTGCTCCTTTTCACAATCTTTCAGTGGGTGTTAGTAACCTATTAACCTCTTATACTATCTGTAATAAAGAAGAAAACAACACTTCTGGCTAACCACCCGTACCAGTTCCAGACCACACACACCCTGTTTGCCCACCTTTCCCTTTAGTTGTTGATGCCTTTTGGTTGCCCACCATTCAGGATGAGTGCCAAGTATCAGAGGACCAGCTCCAGTGGGCTCCTCTTAGTCTGCTGAGTGCTGATCACAGTGATCAGATTATGGAGCAGAAATTAAACCCTTTGAACGAATTTTATTAATATAGATAACAAAATCCTGGAACATTATGGGTGTTATATTCATCAGTCATCCAAAATTTCCAGCCTTAAAAAAGCATGAGAAGTTTTGCCTCTTTCTGTGCCACTAAAAACCTACAAAGCAAATGTTTCCTTGGGCTATTTACAGAATATTGTGGGCTGCTTCGTAGGAGATCTCAACCTAATTGTCTTGGTATTTTTCATTTATTGACTGAGACAAAAACAATATACAGAAGTCCATGATTAGATTAATTTACTACTACTTTTTTAAACACAAATACTTCTGCATCATAGGCTGTAGAGAGCTGGCCCTCTATTTATAACCATGTGACTGATGGGAGTTAGTTACCTTTCCTGTGAAGAAGTTTCTCAAACTCAAATTATCATTATTACAGTGAAGTAAACTGCATAGTGAACCTGGGAGCTTTTCCCATCCCCTCAGAGGAGGAAGGTGAAGGTTATATGACTTTAATTATCCACACCACACAAAACCAGGAAATAAAGTGAGAGATCAAGCACAGTATCCAGCCAAAGTGAAGAAGTTTCTACTGCTCAAAACTGAAGGAAATGGTACCCTAGGTCTTGCTCTTTCCCACATGATATTCTCAGAGCCACAGGGAAGATGAGATGCCAGGCTGGAAGCAAAAGAGGAAGAAAAGGGAATGTGGAGGATTGTCCCAGTCAGACAGGATTTGTAGAAAGGCAAAGCTTAGCTGTTAATGACTACAGATGGGACTTTTACCTCAAGGAAAGCTTATTTTCAAAACGAAAAAATGAAATTAAAATGAAAGAAAAAATGAAATCAGGGTTCCTAGAATAAATAGGATGGCAAAGCCCATGATTTCCCACTTTTCTTGTTGATATTTTCATGTGGAACAAAGATCACACATTGTGAGGGAAAAAAGCTCTTTCTTTGTTCCATGGAGAAATGCAGTAACCTACTGTAGATAAACAATTGAGCAAAAGTCTGTGGAGGGGCGGCGGGGGTGAGGGAGGGGGGAAGGGAAGGGGAGATTATTTACAGATAAAAGGCATTTTCTCATAAATGAGAAGGATTCAGCTCTAACTCAAGGACCTCAGTAACCAGTTCAGAAGATGTTTTCTAACAGCAGCCATTCAAACACAGTTTTCTGTGTATCTCAGAGTCTGTATTTATTAAATACTGCTTGTTCACACAGATGAGGCAAGGATTCACCCCAAGAATCCTCTATTTTTCAGATAGTGCCTGTGAAGTTGATGGGAATTTTAGCAGGATAATACAAACCTGGCATGAGGTTCAGTGTGGTAATAGAATCATCAACTCATAGAATGATTTGGGTTGGAAGAGACCTTAAATCTCCCAGCCTCCCTGCCATGGGTAGGGACACCTTCCACTAGACCAGGTTGTTCCAAGGCCCATCCAGCCTGGCCTTGGAGACTTCCAGGGATGGGGCAGCCACAGCTTCTCTGGACAGCCTGTGCCAGGGCCTCAGCACCCTCGGAGGAAGGAGTTTTCTTCCAATAGCTGATCTAAATCTACCCTCTGCTGCACTTTAGAATTAGGCAGCAGGGAATTTGGGGTCTGTTTCTGTATGGAAATGGACCTACAGCTCCTATTTACTTCCAGCTTAGAAAGATAGCACTGCTGTAGAAACGCCTTATGAGCTTCATATATTGTCAATATAACCAATGAACTTTAATAAACTGCTTGGAGGTGTTGATGCTAAAAGAGTAGCTATACATCATTTAATTTCTAGCAATCCCCAAGACACACAGTTAGAAATGTAAAGTATTCCAAAAGCTGCTTCCTCTGGCCTGTGTTGAAATCCTGAAGGAGATCTGTTTATATGCACCACCCAGATTTAAAAATCAAGGAATTTATTCAGCCCTGAAAGTTGGAGCCATCCTCAAAAGGCTTTGCTCTTGCTTCTGTACTCATGTGGCAAGGTGGGATATCTCTTGCTCTCTGTCTGCCTACAAAGAGGCTGTGTGATAGCATTTATTTCTCTCCACTTTCACTGCCTATACCTGTCCTCACAATGTGAAGAAATAAAGCACCTCCTGCTGATCTCCCCAACCACCAGAACTGTGCTGCTGCAATGCCACCATCCATGCAGAGAGGGGCATTTCCCCTGTTCTCCTCAGGACAAAGAGATTCAGGGACACATTTGTGCTTCTCCGATCCTTTGTGCTCCGTGTCCCTGTAAAACCCCACAGCTCGTCTTTAAATTTCATGCAATAATTGTACCTGCTAAAACCACAGTGAATTTAAGTCCTTGCAGGAGCATTCAGCACTGTAATATAAATTTAATTACGGAGCTATTAGGAATAATTTGCATAACAATTAGCAGTTAAAGGAGTCACCAAATCCAAGTCACTTCTTTTGAAGCAGCTTTATGCAGCTGAACCTTTTGAAATCAGCAGGGTTTCTCTTGATTTGGCATTAGAAACAGTGTGTTTTGTGAAATAACAAGGTGATTAAAAATAACTATGAGCTTTTATACAGTGCTCCACTGTCACAGAGATCTGCCCCACGCTGGTGGCAGCGCTGCTGGACAAAGGGACAGAGGACTCCAGCTCCGGGAGGTCTGAGCCGCGCAGCTCAGAGCCAGGAGGCAGCAGTGTTGGCTCTTGATCTGTTGCAATGTCTCACAATTTCCTTTGTGCTGTGACTCTTTGCATCCGACCTGCAGCTCACCGAAACCAGCAACTGTCTGGGAGTGAAAGGAATGAGAAGGAGGGGTCTTCACAAACAAACTTTGGGCTTGATTGTAGGTAAGGCCAGATGAGGAGAGGTGGAAGAAGCAACGGGCAGAACCATAAATTCCATAGGAACTCCACTAATTGACACAGACTGTTACTCAAGACCGTGCTACATCTCCGGATTTAGAGAAAAAGAACAGGGACGCAAGGAAAAAGAAAAACGGGAGGGTATACATTAGAAGGGGGTATTAGGCGTTTCGGGAAGGCTGTACCTCTCAAGTAGCTCAGCCAATGGGGAAAGAGAGAGGGAAATGCGGCTGGGAAATTAGGATAAAAAGGAGGCTACATCCTCTAAAAATTTTGACAGACCGCCGGGGCAATGGCCCACGGCCTCTCCCTTAATTCAAATAAAGTTACAGGACTCCTCTGTCTCCTTTTTGGACATAAACTTCTGGTGTGTGTGGATTAATTTTCCTGACAGGAATCAGCTTTTGTGAGTCCTTATTTAAGACAATGTAAAACTCTTGCTTAAGACGTGCCTAAATGCCATAATGCCAGGTACTTTGGGAGAAGCAATTTACTTTGATGCATTAAGAGCTCTATTCTGTTACAATAAAGTGCACAATGTAACAAGACAAGGCTCATTGTAAAGTAAAAAATAAAAAGACTAAAACAAACAAACAAAAACTTTCACGGCTTTTTACTTGTTTATTTTTGCTTCTTTGTGATACATGAAAGCAGCCTGGAACGTTAACTCTGCTTCTGTATTAACTGTTTGACTTCATCTGTCCACCAAAAATACCAGATTTTAGCTTCCACATTCTTGCTGAGGGAGCCAGGCAGAACTGGAGAACCTTTGGGAATCAGCCGAAGAAACAAGGTGATAAAATTAATGTCTGGTCTGCAGGAACATTTCACGCACAATAGGTAAATGAATAGAAGGATCAGCAAGCTTACAACACTGCTCAGGCTCGCCTTCAGGTGCCAGGGACCAGCAGGACAGCTTTGCTGTCCCCGGCAGCATTAAGAGCTGTGGCTGTGACAGCAAAATGTTGGGGGTGGTTTTGGTAATTTTTGGTGAAAATAAATTAACAGATGGTGTTCAGCAATGACCTTTTTAGAGAAGTACATTTTTAAAAACCTGTCTTTATCCACAACTAATACATGGATTAGCAGAATTAATTTGGTTGTAGGCAGTCTGCTCAGGAAAGAGAAAAACGGATCCTTTGACCTGCACTAGATCTACCATATTTCACAAAGTAAATCATTTGGATTACACCATCTAAGAAAATGGCTTGAAATTTCTTAAAGGGAGAATACAACCTTCTTCCTAACCTCTGATCCCTCTAACCCTTGCCCTCCCCCTTCAATTACCTACATCTAAGTTTATATCCTGTATTATTTCTCCAGCATAAGCACAGTGCCCTTCTGGAATGAAAAGCGTTTCCCAGAACTCCTGCAGCACTGTGTAGGTGGAACACGAGGCTTGGGAAGAATCAAAGATGTGGAGATGTAAAACACAGACATCTGCTGTAACCCAGTGGCTGCCCTGTGGCTGGTGTGTGCCCCAAGGGAGAAGCAGCCCTGAGGATGGGCTTTGAGCAGCTCAGCTGAGCAGATGCTGCCTGAGAGCAAAGGAGAGAGGGCTCTGTGAGTCCCCAAAGCTGCTGGAGGATTTCTACTGGGCCCTCAAATCTTGCACAGTAACTGCTCCATTTTTGTGCACACACTGCTTTTCTTCGACTCTTGTGTGTAGTGGTGAGAGGGACCAATCTGATTTTTATTTATGCCTCAACATATGTGCTATAAATGACAACATAGTATTGGCTTTCACATTGAGGTATTAGCTTTTGCATATTTTTATTAATCACAAAGATGTTGATATGGTATACTTTATATTTCCTTTTAACTGCTTTTTGTATAGTATAGTATAGTCTGTGAGTTTATATATGCACTGTATAGCTTATAAAAATAGTAAATAGTACTTTAATAAATATATCTTAGGCCATCGCATAATATTAAAATAAAGACTATGTGATGTTAAAATGCTCTTATGTAACTAACTCAGAGAACGGTAGTTAGATAATTAGGTAGTTTATATTTGTAGACTATCTGAGTGATGAGAGAACAGTGACAAAAACTAGAACCCAATTTACTGACTCCTTGTTATCAGGGAGTGTAAAAATAACAGGATAGAACCATGAAGAGAAATAAAACATATTGGTTTAATGTACAAGATGGCATGAAGACAAGTCAAATGTTAACACCAAGCAAAATAACATCTAAACTCAAAGGGATATTTGAATATGTATAAACTCTTATGAATATGTGTGCACCCCTGTAATGTAACTATATAAAGAACATTGTTTTAAGCTAACGGTGTGCTTTTGGCAAACAGCCAAGCACCCCAGCGCTGGATTTTACCGCTTTTATCCCTTATTAAACTTCTAAAAATTTTAAAGAATGACCATCGTTTCTCATATGTTATATTCCTATAAAGGCTGCACATGTGCTGGCAGCCGTGTCCCAGGGGAGACTTCCAGCAGCGAATGGGGCCAGAGGAAGGCTCCAGGGTCGCACTGTCAGTGAGCCCCTCACTCGCCGGTGGGGCAAATGCCCGGATGCCCGCGGAGAACGCACGGGAAATCAGCCTCTGGGACGAACCTTAGCACATAAAAGCAGCGAACTGCGACACAACAGGAGCCGGGTTTGCTTTGGGTTTCTTGGAGGGATCAGCGGCTCGCTTGGAGGGTCATCTTGGCCCTTCTCTCCCCCGCCCGCCTTTTATTTTCTGTGGTCCTGCTTCTCTGCCCGTATCTGCTTCGCCCTGCTTCCCGGGCACAGCCGGGCCCTGCCGTGCTTCCCGGGCACAGCCGATCCCTGCCCTGCTTCCCGGGCACCGCCGGGCCCTGCCGTGCTTCCCGGGCACCGCCGGGCCCTGCCGTGCTTCCCGGGCACCGCCGGGCCTGCCGTGTTTCCCGGGCAGAGCCGCCCCTCACGCTTCCCGGGCACAGCCGGGCCTTGCCGTGCTTCCCGGGCACCGCCGGGCCTTGCCGTGTNCAGGAGCCGGGTTTGCTTTGGGTTTCTTGGAGGGATCAGCGGCTCGCTTGGAGGGTCATCTTGGCCCTTCTCTCCCCCGCCCACCTGTTCTTCGCTGTGGTCCTGCTTCCCTGCCCGTATCTGCTTCGCCCTGGTTCCCGGGCACCGCCGGGCCCTGCCATGCTTCCCGGGCACCGCCGGGCCTTGCCGTGTTTCCCGGGCACCGCCGGGCCCTGCCGTGCTTCCCGGGCACAGCCGGGCCCTGCCGTGCTTCCCGGGCACAGCCACCGCCGCCGCCAGCCCGCACCCAGCCGAGCCCGCAGCCGTCGTCCGCCGCACGATCCTGCTCGCACCTAACCGCGCCCGCCGCCGCTGTTTCCTGCGCTGCCCGCCGCACCAACCCGCCGTAGCACCAGCCTGTCGCGACCGGCCTGTCGCCGCTGCCTGCACCCAGCTGCAACCGCGCCCGCAGCCGCGGCGCCCCGACCCTGGGAACCTGCAACTGCTCCAGGACTGCGGCCGGAGGCACGGCAGCCTGCTCCCCGCCGACGGAAGGAACACGCAGCCTCCTGCTGTTTGGAAATCGCGCCGCGGTTTGCAGCACGCACGTTCCACCTGCTGAGTTGATGCTGACAGACGACCGGGGTTCTTGTGGTAACGCTGTCCCTGTCCTCTGTTTCTTTCTCTCTCTTTTTCCCTCTCTGCTCCTTTTGCTACCCCCCTTTAATAAAAACACCCTCTTTATCAATAAACGGTTCTCAGATATAATATTGCTGCGATTGTGCTTTATTTTCGTCCGAGAAATCTATCAAAATAATCCTCCCCAAGTCCCCCTTTTATAGTGGAACGGGACAAGTGGTAGGAGGAATTATTTTCTTGAGGTGTTCCAAATGATCCTCATGAGTCCCTTCGTCGCAAAGAGCATTGTAGGCAAAAGTATTTGGTCTCTTTGACCAAACCCAGCTCTCCAAATCTGAAAAGTGGATTGCTCCAAGAGAGAGGGTGAGGAGGAAAGGGGAGGGCATAGCAGGGACAGAGGGAAAAGCCTCAGACAAAACTAGGGCAACAGAGAGATGAGCGGTGCAGGTCTGGTCTAGTGACCCAGCAGCACGACCGAGCACGCATGGCTCTGGTGAGCTGCTCCCGGGTAGCTGCACTGCAGCAGAGGGCACCAGAAAGCAACAGAAACCTCTCTGTGCTAACAGCTCGTGAAATACCAATGCCTGCGTTACAAGAGACTGGCGGTGACCTTGGCTCCGTGCCTTAGGTGGGAAGGAACGATGAAGAAAGACTCCACAGCCCTCTGCTGCATACTTTCAATTAGCATGAACACGGGCAGCGTTAATGGCCGTGAGCTCTCGTGTCCTGGCTCAAACTCACGCTGTAGCTGCCACTTTGGTGTGGCTCCCGAGTGTTGCAGAGGCACCGCTGCCCCCTGGAATGCGATGTCCTTCCAAGCACGCTGAAAGCTGGACACCTTCTCGAGATGGGGAGATGGGTCCGTGTGACCCCTGCAGAGGATGCTCCCGGCCCTTCCACAGCCATACTGCCGCGTTCTCAGGGCGCTCACAGCCCCCTTCTCCTGCCAGGGCCACCCGTGCCATGTGCTCCCCGCCAAACCGGCACCAGACCCCCGGCAGGGGCCGCGGGGGCCCGCCGGGACAGCCCGACCGCTGTCCCCGCTTCCACTCCCGTCCGCTGCCGAGGGCGCCGCGCTGAGGGCAGCGGGACCGCCCCGCCGGCCGAGAGAGGGCTGGCCCCCGCCCCGCCCCGGCCCGCCCCGGCCCGGCCGGGCCCGT